>JAAAYG020082340.1:21344-37169 GCA_009936455.2 Tomocerus minor | reverse complement strand
TTGGAGCAATTTATATCATAATCTGGAACACCTTATATTGCACGTGCAATATTACGCACAGCCCCGTATGAGTTTATTGTGGATGTAGGTTACACCATCACATTACTTCACATTACTATACGGAATATAGATTTCTGCAACCTTATAGTAAGCCTTACTGCCTCCGGCTGTTTTCGGCAAGGCACAAGGATTTAAATGTAAACATCGAAATTGCGACGGATATAAGCAAAAATTGCTAAATTGAAGCTAAAATGCGATTTTAAGGTTTTCCAGCCTAAAAAGCACTTTTTAGTTCACGCAAGTGCATAAATACTTTCTAAATACTCACTTATTTCGAGGTATATCTCAAATAGTTACTTTCAAATTTTTTAGAGAAAATGTTAATATTCCAGGGCATGGATAATTTTTAGCTTGCAACGATCTGTCATTCCTATAATGCATAGATAAATTAATGTTTGCTAGAAAATATTACTGCATGGAAAATATACTAAAAAATAAATGAATCTAATTTATATTTGTTAAAACTTTTGCAAAAAACATTTTCACGCGAAACTTTATTTCCTGATGCCCGTTTTGGAGTTGATGGAAGGAGTGAAGTTTCTCTTGTGATAAAATAAGTTGAAGGACAACATCGAAGGAAGACAGTATATAATATTTGAGTGTAGAGTCGATTCGACAGGAAGCGGGCACTTGAAGGCTTGAACCTCTCCTTTATGGTTAAAGTGTAGGAAACAAGACGGGAAACAGGGAAGCGTAGGAAAATAGAGGGAATTTCATAAGGGAAGGAAAAGTCGTGGAAGGTTATGTTCGTTCATGGCTTTAAGTATATTTATGATGGAAGAGTAGTCGTAATGGCAAAGGACTCTTTAGTGAAATTCGGTTCTGGCTCTGTACTCCACTTCTCCAATACAACTTATACATATATTATATTGGGTTAAAAACACATTTTTCCATTTCTGAATCTAGATCTGCTAGGAAGTTTCGTTGAGAGTTGAGCGAGTGAGTCTGTGGGGCCCGAGCGCTCATAGTCAACTTCAGTTAAAGGGAAAAAAAGCTTTCTTATTCTCTTTTACCCGCCTTCTTCGTTTCATTTTATTTTATTTCATTCTATGATCCACTGTGTACCTATATGTACTTTATTTTCAACTCTTTCTCTCTCTCTCTCTGTCTCTGTCCCACAGATACGCGTGTATTTTCTCTCTCTCTCTGCTCCACACTATTTTCTATGACGGTGGCAATGGCAAATGAAACGGGACTCGACGACTCGCGTCCCGTACATATTCTCTGCCTCTTTTTAGTTAGTTCTTTAGGTCTATGGGATAAGAAGGAGAAAGTAGAAGAATGTGAAAGTTGCTTTCTTTCCTTCCTATCCTAATGCAATGCACATAACTCACCAAAACTTCAAAATAAGGGTTGAGTTATGGGACAAAGTGTGATTAATGAGACAGAAAACTACACTTTCTAAGTCTCCACTCTTCTGTTTCTCTTGAATTCCTTTAGTTTCTCGCATTGGAAGCAGCAGTTCCTTATTACACACTTTAATATACACTATATACGGCATAAAATTACACACATTCTTTCAGAAATATTTTCAATTGCTTTTCTCCTTTTTTCTTATGCTCTCCTCTCCAGCGTTCCTTTGAAAAATTGAGGATATACCCAGAAACATCTGCATATTAGATAAAATATCCTTGCCTGTATTAAAAATAAAATTTACATGATTTATACAGATATTTCCAATAAAATCCAAACGCTCAACTCCATTGATTATCACATTATCAGTTTGTGAATCTATCCACTAATGAATCAACAAAACACTGCAGCAGTTCTGCAGCTCCTTAAACCTACTATAATTGCATGTCAACGCCAAAATTAAATCCCTTCCTTTCAAAACGTCAATAAATGACCTTTGACGAAAAAAGTAGTAAGCACACTTTTAGCAAAAGAAGGAACAGATGTTATCAGATGAAAATTTCCTTATTAACTAGAATATTTGACAAAATTGGAAGGGAAATAAGATGGATGTTATCAATTAGTTAAAAGAGGAATGAAATCAATTGGGTTCAAATGAGCTGAGGGTTTTCAAAATCCTTTTTGATTTAAGTTGGCTTAGTTGTAGTTTAAAATTCTTTATTTTCTAATAACTACGTGCCTGGTGCATTGTATAGCAAAGCAACAGTGCATAATAATAAAGGGAAGAAAGGGTGGATTATGTGAAAGTTATCTTCCCCCCTATTCAACTCAATCGAAACTAAATAGAGAAAGTTTTAACTTTCTTAGCATGGATAAATTCAGGCGTTCACTTTAACAATAATGATCCACTGTAATGAGTGAAAAGATATATTTCATTATTATTATATTGAGATAGGGAATAGGGAGTAATACACGTAGGAGAGTTTTAAGTAGATAGTATTATGAAGAGAGAGAGAGAGAGAGAGAGAGAAATGTGTTAGTTTGTTGCAGCCAGGCAGGATGTAAAATTATGTATTGTACAGAACGCTGAGTTAGTAAGCTAAGTTTATTCCTATTATTCTGTTAGAGACTGTCCTTTGTTTCTCTCTCTCTCTATTCACGGAATTCACAGAAAATATGGCCGTATAGAGTATTCCTTATTATTTATAAGTTGGGAGAGAGACGTGGCCATATTATTAGTTAGTTGGATCATGGATGGGGCTCGACTGTGGTTCACTATTGTGCAGATATTAGAGATAAACTGATAAGAGGGTTTTAGCACCGCTCTGCGTGCAGTTTGGAAGATTGGATGGATGAATAGCTATGTTTTCAGCAAACAATGCTCTCTCCAAACGGCTTCCTTTCTCTACGCATTTTCCGTTTCAGCAAACAGGAATAATGTACTTGAGCCTTAGCTACCTATTTATTATTTGTTCTCTCTGTCTCTCTCTAATTGCTCTGCCCTAGTCTCCTTTTCAATATGTTCAGTATTCATGGCATACATTACCCGAGTGGCTACAAAAACCTTATTGACTTAATTTTTCATTCTTCTTTATAAAATATTCATATGCCAATTAGGCCTTTTTTTAATTCTTTATTAATGTGCGCTTATGTTTTTAATGTAGATCTGTCTTGAATGTTTTATTTATTAAAAAATCTTATCCTTGCGTTGGTATCCAAAGGACATAAATAGTTACTGTGCCGGAGTTCCGGGATTTTAAGTATTTTCTAAACCCCATTGGTTCTGTATTTATCAGTCTGTAATTTAATCTGTGAAGCACACAATTACATTTCAAACGACTGTGTAAATGTTTCCTCTCACCACTCGGCAGTACACCATCATAATTCTTTGTGTGTGCATGTGCACGTAGAACATTACTTTGGGTTTTTGGCAAAGAATCCCGTTTAACATTCTTCTGAAACAGAGATAGTTTTCTTTCTGTGAAGATATTTAAAGTATTTGAGGAATAGATTATTAGGTTCGAGCAAGTCATTTACATTGAACACAATTGCGTTTTACAGTTTTCCACATTTTTTTTTACTTTTCTAACTGCATTGCAGCTGTAGCTACCTATTTGACTCTATTATTATTAGGTTAGTTTGGTTCTACTACTTCTACTAACAGATATAACCACAGTTATTATATTATAGGTACCTAACTACTATAAACTATCTATAAGGGTTTAAGCAAAAAAAAATGCTTTGAGCATTTGTGAAAAGGAGAGTGAATAGATGGTAATGGTTTGACAGTGTGCATGTAGAATGAATGTATTTATTTAGTTCAGTTACGTTCGGTCGAGCTACGCTAAGTTGAGGCAATGAAGATGGAAATGAAAGAATGCTGCGAGAAGAGGAGATGCAAAAAAACCTACAAGATTTAGTGGTTGTTTTCTGGCAGAGAACATGTCAACACCCATGTGCTCGCCATCTGATTACATGCCACTCGTCTATTTATGAGTCACAATTCATCTCTTACTCTCTCCAGAGAACAATCTACACGCTTTCTTGACTTCTTTGTCTGTCACACAACTTAAAACGCTTTTGTACATCTCCAACTAACCAGAATTCAAAGATTCTTCCACTATCTTCCTCCTCACTCACTCTCACCAAAACATTGTCCCGTTTTCTTCTCTTACTGTTCATCTGTGTACTGATTATTTATTTAAGATTACTCAAAGGCATGTAGTTATAGAGGAATTAAAAGTACAACCATTGATTTCATTTGCAGCAAAATAATAATTAGTGAAAATGTAATAGGTAATCTGACAGAAATTAAATACTGCTTCATAATTATTATAGTTGTTGTGTTAAAATGAATCAAATCTGTGGCACAATGGATTTTTCGTGGGGTAAATTGTAACAACTAAGTTTGGTGTTTTGAAATACGTAAAAGTACATATACAGTCGCCCAATGCGCAATATTATAAAGAAGTTTGACTGCTGCACTCGGGATAGTTTGTTAATATTATAGCTGTGAATTATAGTTTAGAGATCTCACGTTCATGCTGAAAGTTATTATAAATAGAGTATAATGAGTTGGGAGAAGAGTTTAGGAATTCTCAAGATCATCTTCGTCAGATTCTATTCATGTGAATGTGAATTGAAAGAAAAGTTGCTGATTTGTGAGTTGAATGAGAATTGTCGAAGATTGGAACATGTGCTTGCATTTAGTTGATTCTTCTTTTTCTCCTTCTATCTATCTAGCCTATCTACTATAGTATACTCATATATGATATATAATAGACAGACACTTGTGCTATATAACAGTGTATTCTGTGAGATGAGGATGGGCAGAGTTATAGATTGGAGTGTACCTATCTCCTGTTCCTGTCTGCAATCAAGTGAAGTCAGTATGTAGTTTTGTGAGACTGAATGTCTGTCTGTATAGAGAGATTGAGCTAAAGAGTCAAATTTAGCTTAATGTAGAAAAGACGGAAGGAATGATGAGGAAGAGTTTTCAAAGCAAGTCGTGATCCTATTTGACTATGAGCGCAATCCGTTATTTTGCATTCTGAGCTGAACTAAACTGAAGTGAAGTGAAGAATTCGAGTCGGAGTAAACTGACGGAGACAGAATGAGTTTACTAGAGTCGACTTAAGTTGAATTGACTGTGAGAGTAGATTTTTATGTATGTAGAATGCAGCTTTATAGTTTCCCTTCCTTGGTATTATGCCAGGCAGAGACGGGGCAGGGCAGGGCACGCCAACACTCTCCTAAAACTACAGACACAGACAGAGAGAGCCAGAAGAGGGAGAGAAAACACACACGCTGCACTAGAGCACAGTTCAACTTTCAGTTTACGATCAGACTGAAAAGTTTTATTTTTATTTCACTAGAGTTAGACTCAACGGATGATTTGTTGCCGAGTTTAATGGGAGATAAGTGGGTGCCGGTGAACTGGAAAAAAACTATTTAATTTCCAACATTGAAACTCAAAGTCAAAACTCAACATGAGCGAAGAATAAACGAGCCAACTAAAAATCCCTCATTTTCCTTATCCTCCTCCTCTATTTACTATTCTATCTCTCATCATCTCCTCATGTCAACATCAAACATTTCACAAACTTATTCCAATGTCATTATGCTACTTTAGTCAGAGCAATAACAAAATATATTTCTTTTATGTACTTCCTTGCTGCAATGTTGCCACTGCCAGTAGCTAAAAATACAAACAACTCAATCTCCTCTCTACATTCCCCCATAAACAAGAATTCTAGGCACATTTATATTTTAAGTACAAGTAGAAAAAATAAAATTATACGTTAGGCTTAATTGGAGACTTCTTGCAGTCGGGCACATGAATTTTCTCGCTAATTTGCATTTGTTGTATTACTATCGAGGAATCTACAGCTATATGTAGTAGAAATTAATTATATATCAGTTTGTCTATAGCATAAGTACTTTTCTAAAGTAGCATCTGAAAATTCTGTTATTTTTTAGAGTAGGAATACTAACACTTAAGTTTTACAAGCGTGTTTATTAGTAGTAAAGCTATTAAAGGTGCACTTTTTACTTACATTAAAACTTTGTGTATATAATATCGCAACTTACTACACTTTTCATGTAAAACCGCACTAATTCGTCTCGCGGCAGATAATCCACGATAATTATGATGCATACCAAGCCGAGTGACATTCACCATGTTTTAATAATTATTTCTTCCATGTAAAACAATTGCATTTGCTGGCCACAAATACCTTCACAGTTTTGTATCCGTTGGCTATTCACTCAAGTGTATTAGTTACAGAGTTATGAGTCTGATGGGGATGAGGAGCCTGAGGCAACCCATTTCTTTCAGTTATCTGTCCCTGTCTCGTTTTGCTCCAACTTCTGACATTCCCTTCTGAATAAGAAAATCTGGTTTAAGATATTTCTTAGATTTAAGCTAATAACATTTAGTTGTAGCAGGAGAAAAGCTCAACCACTAATTTCTTTACCATTCTACGGTACAATGAGTAGACGTTTTATTTTCTAATGTGGTTGCTTTCTACAATTCTATAAATATTGTGAAAGTGCCTCCGACTTAGACATAAGTAGCCAACATGCCAAAACTTTCATCACTCTCTAAAGTGTAATTCTCAATTTAATCTGTTGTCCTACGCTTTGGTTCTATTTAGTTTTCACACATAGTTGTTGTGTCTATAGAGTCTGGAGAATTCTATTAGGTGGGATGAAATGGTGAAAAATTACCTAAGGCTTTGCATGAAATTCTCATATTATTCTACTGTAGATTTTCTCATGCTTAGGCTGTGCTTTTTTAGCTCTATGAAATAAATCAAATCAGTAAAGCAATTCTTGTTCAGATAAACAAAAATCATCTGTATTCATTAGTTTATACGTGATCTGATTAAATTAGGTTAGCATTTATATTTTTACAAATTATTTTTACATCTGTGAAATTTAAGCCATACTAATAATATAATCACTTTAACTATCGTCATCAATTCTTCGCATTACTTATGACTTTTTATGACATCATTTACTATGCAATATTATCATGCATTTCATTTCAAGAAACAGATTAGTATCTTTCTGTACAAGTTTTGCTTTTTATATAAAAATGTAATGAAATTCTGCTTCGTTTTCGCAATTGTAAGTAAAATTAAGGTACAATAAGACGCAGCCTTGTCTAGTTTGTATCGTGCGTATGATGTATAAGTAAAATTAAGGTACAATAAGACGCAGCCTTGTCTAGTTTGTATCGTGCGTATGATGTATCTGTTAATTTTTAGACTATAGATGATAGAGCCCTTTTTCTTTGAATAGATGTATATCTTTTATATAGAGGTACCTATGTAATGAATGAAGCACGTAGATATCACATCTACTTAATAAACTGTTCAGTTGAGAGCAATAGGCAGCGTAGATCTAGGTTTTCATCTGATGATGGAAGAGCGGAGGGGGCTTAGTGCTGAGAAAAGATCTGTTATGTGTGGAAGAATTCTTTAACCAGTAGGCATATAGGTACGTAGCTAAGAAAATGTAATGTTCCTCTTTGGTTTGATTTACTTTTCCTTTGCTCCTCTCGGCCATGATGTCTAATGAAATGAAGCAGAACAATACAGAAAGTTAACAGTGGAGCATTTGGTGTAATGATAATAGATGCTTCTACAAATGTGACTATCTAAGCTGGTCGTGATACTTATTAAGTAAGCATTACATCGCATTTCGCGAGGAAAGAGCCTTTTGGCACGTGGCTAATCTCTTGTTTAAACCATCAATTTCTTGTCAAGAAAACTCATTTTCACCTTTCTACACTCTCGTCAATCAATCATCATAAACTTAATCCTTGCAAAATGTAGCATGTAATCGAATGTATCAGATGAAATATGAAATACACGTTAGACTCTAAAATTACGTATAACATCCCATTTATAGCAACTGCCTCCAGCATGCTGTTAAATATATTAGAAAACTTCATCCAACTAAGCACACAGAGAATACGGTCAAAATTAACAATTTCATTTTTAGACAACTACAAACATGTCTTTAATAACTTTTCTTTTTATTAAATTGGTTTTCACATTTTTTTAACCATTGCTACACCCAATTGCTATTTTTATTGAGAAGCTTTCAAAACGGTAACGCATATTAGGGGATTGTAGCAATGAATTTTAAGGAGTATTAAGTTTTATTAGTTTAGTATGGAACAGTTTATTGATCGTCTATTCAGGAAACTAAATGATTAAACTTAGAGAAGTTTTGGCTGATATTTTGAGGATTACATTCCATTCTACTCTCAGAGTGATGATGAAGATGTGTCGAAGCTGTAAAAATATTAAGTCATTGTTAAGTTAGTTAAAATAAAGACACATGTTGAGAGGGCTGTAGGAAAGTGTAAAAGTTTCTTGTGTACTTTTGACTTTTGGAATCCCTCGGTTGGATTATAGAAAAGTTTGCTGGAGGGGCATTCGTCTTGATCTGAGAATTATTAGTAAAAGATGGTAGCCTATGAGGGATTTATGTCAAACTTCCATTTTCGTCCATTAGTCGAATGAGAAATCGCGTACATTAAGTATTTATAGGGAGTTTCATTCCTTCATTTCTGTAGAATAATATTACATACGTTCTATTTGTTGGCAGATTGTGACTAATATTTCAGTTGCTGCACTGCACTTATACATTGGGCATTGAATATTATTAACTAAGTAGCTGCTACATACACACACAGTATACAGATAATACTAGTCAGGCATCATTCTGGGATATATAACTCTATGGCTTTGACTTGACTGACGGATTTGGCTTAGTGTAAGCCGGGACTGCTGACGTGAGCGTTTTAGTAAAATCCCCGATTACCATCACATCAGCATCTATGAGATAAGACATAATTTAGAGTTTTATCTTCATCCTTCATTCTCTTTTATTACAAGTGAAGTGAAGACTTTCTTTCTTTGGGCATCCCTTGATTTTCTCTACTCGCAAAACTCGTAGGCATCTATTCTGTCTGTCTACACACATTAGTGTGTCTGGGCGATGAATAATTCCTACAGATAGATAGATGGCAAGGATTATTTTGTATGTATTCTATTTATATTTGAAAGGAAGACAGATGTACATATGTAATCTGAAATCCTCCTCCTACCTACCTCCTACGTACGTCCTAATGCAAAAGTTTTTTCTAGCTCTTTCCATGAAAACAATAAGCCAGTTCTAAAGTTAAGCCGCTCTAAGTACTCACTGATTGTGTTTTTCAATGAGCTTTTACTTTTTGATGACAATAAACTAATGGATACGGATTATACAAGTACGCTACGCACTCTACCCTTTAGCTATCTTTAAAAGCACATTCTCTCCTCATTAATATTTATATAATCATTCCTAGAATGTCTATTTCTGTATATAAGCAGTTGTTGTAGTAGGAACTCATTTGTTAGAAAACCGGAGAGTGAAATTGTAAACGTAAAGATTGAAAACTAACGATAAGTCGACGTCACGTTCTCAATAGCTCTATACAAATTCAACAGAGAGATGCTACATATAGTAGAGAATGGTATAAGTATTGATGAAATATCTACGTTATGTATCTTCTTTCTTCCCTTTTTGCTAGGAGAAATGGATTTAGATATTTGGGAAGTAGTGTGGACGGCTCTCTCTCTACACTTAGCATTTGAATCAAAGTAGATTTTTAAGGCTTTTCCTACATAATGCCTTTCTGTCTTCTGTCTGTTATCTAGGCCAGTGGAGAAAGGTTTCATTTATTTTAGGTGTTATGCTAGTTTTTAGTTTTCCAACCCAGGGAAACTTACTCTTATGACTGTATATAGATGTATTTACATTCGAGAGAGACATAGATATAATACTCACTATGTTTGCATTAAATCCCTACTGTTCTCAGATAGGAAACTACGTTGGAGCAGAAGGAAACCTGAGTTAAGATACAGCCTTTTCGTTTTCCAACGATTTCCTGTCATTTGCGATTAGGCAGCTTGCTTTTCTTTTCTTTTCTTTGCACTAGTTTCGTTTACTTTACTCCTTTCCTCACCAGAATCTACACCTACACTACTTTCTTCATGAACTTTCATACGAGCCAAAGAATCCTTGTAAGGAAAGCGTAAAACCTTAAGATACACTAATAACAATGTACACACAGAGATATCTCTCCTCCTATTTCTTTTCTCTCCATTTGTTATTAGCAAGTGGGAGATGGTTTAGTCGTTGCACTAACTATCCCCAGTAACTTTATACATTGGCAGAGAAGAAGAGCTTTAAAGATAGTCTCTCTGTCAGAGAAAGTTACACAGATGAATCTATAAAGATGTTAGAGCTAGTTGCTATGTACTAAATAAAGAGAGGAAAAGGCTCTCTCTCTCTCTCTCTTGATTTAAGTTATAGCCCTTGTCGAATCTTTATTCCCACTTTTGTTCAATTGACTTTGAGATGACGTGACTGACTTTATTTGGCTTTGACTTTGACAAGAATTTTTTGAACTTCCGTATCGCTAGTAATGTCTGTCCTACTACAGACTTTACGACTCGTCCTCAAACAATTTCACCGAGGAATTCTAAACTCTATAGTACTTGAATCAACTCTGTAGTTATCCCTCTTTATGTCTCTCTTCTTCTTCGCCTCTCCACACGTTCTTATACAAAACTGATGTGACCCATCCGTTTTAGTTTAGCAAACTGTTATACAATGTTAGTAATGTTATTATCTATCTGTGCCATACTCACTTCTGGCTATGACGTCTCTTTTAGCATATAGCACATGCGAAGAGATGCACATAAAACCATCTTACCAGAATGAAGGAATGTAAACTAAAATTGAATAGCTTATTTAGTGTGTGAACACAGGACTTTCCAAAACTTTGATTAACTTTCACATTTCTAGGTCTCTCTCTCTCTCTCAAATCGTAATCATAAAATGGGGAAATTGCAACTATTGCACACATTATGGTTTCTAGTTATCTTATACTCAGATCTCATTGCCACCAAAATGCTATCTTCCTTTACATTACAAGGTCATTCTTCCGAATTGCTAGAAATTCTTTGTTTTCTTGCGACTATATAAAAACAAAGCACAGACTTGTACATATTTACACCATTCGAACATCTATAAGGGAAGGATTTTTATTCATGAAATATTAACTAGATTGTTCCAACGTATGCTTGCTTTGAATTCGGAAAGGTACAGATAATGGCTACATAATATGTGCTAACTGTTAATGTGGTCAAAAGAGATGCGGCTCAAATGGTACAAGCTGGATCAATTGATATCAAGTTGTTATGAAAGGAACAATGAATGTTTTAAAAAATAATTAAAACTTTGCCTATAGCACATTACGAAATAAAAAATCTGTTTAAATTAGCCCTTAATTTCTAAAAAAAAACAAATGTGTTTCTGTGAACATGTTACAGTATAAATCGTTAGTTGTTACAGTTAGTATAGGTATATCCCAATTTTGTTTCTATACGAATCATGCGGTTGTTTTCAGTGTTAGAAGAAGAAACATGCTTTTAGCATAACTACATTTTGTGCAGAAATATGGCTGTATGTATTACATAGAGGAGAAAAGGCTGATGGCAAAATTGATGGTGAAAGCCAAAACATATTTTGTGGAAAAATTTTGCATTAGGTAGAAAACAAGAGAATGCCATAGGGGTTAGCAGTACATAGGGCGGACGGCTAGTAGTAGGAGAAGGAAAACAAATGTGAAAAATAGAATTTTCGTGTTTTGTATATTTATGTGTGTATAGGAGATGAGATGGAGAGAAAAAAGTAAAACAGAAGGGAAAGTAATGCATAAAGCCATGTAAAGTGGAAAGGACACTATCGCAGGCAGTGTGTAGATATAGAAAGAAAGAAAATGATTTTTGACAGAGGCTGACAGTGCAAAAACCTACTTTTGCCACTCGAGTGACGAAATTTCTCTATGCATATCAACTACGTATCAGAAATCCTTATGGGAAGTAAAAGCTCTTGACTGGAGGTTAGGAGACTTCATTCGCGACTAGCTCACTTCACACCATCCAGCTTTCTCTACGCAGAAAAAATCAAAGGAGAATCTTTGGAGGAAGCACATTTATATTTATATTGTACTCGAGTTTTCTCGCTCCATTCTTGTACTTACCTACATTTTATGCATGTCGGAGGATGTGGAGAGAAATGGAAACTCCTCATGAATACGTACTTACAAGTGAAACAGAAACTAGATCATTCCCATCACAAAGGCCAGCCAAGTGTATGTACTTAGATATGTATTAGCACATATATGGATTCCTTAAAAATCATAATACAGAAAATAGTAGCTACAGTACTGTCGAAATATCAGTTGCCATACGACTTTCTCCAGATTAATGACATTTTGCCTTTTCAAACTTAAATAGAACACCAAAATTCTTATACTTATTTTTCAGCACGTTAAGTTTTCACCTCACTTTAACTTCGGTAACGTTTTGGTGTACCATCTTAGCGGTAAAATACGAAATGCCATTTATATGTCGAAAGTCGTAGGGTACTAATATCTGGACACTACTGTATAGGAATACAGAAGGAAACACAAGTTCACACCCTGCTTATCCTATGAAATCCATATGGCAAGCATTCAGGCTCTGAATTTTAGATTTTTTATATCTATAGACATTTTTCTGTTTATTTCTGTCTTTAGGAAGTACCTAAGACTTTGGTAAGTAGTATCTCTTTCTGTATTTTTTATTCTTCGTGTAGTCTAGAAACTGGACTGGTTTGCTTTATGACGCGTCCTCCTAAACTCTCCCCCTGCCAAATTCTTCAACTTGTAAATCAAATATGCATTCTGTATACACGGAGAAAATCGATCTTTCAACACTACCACAAAGAGACAGCTTATTTGGACTTTTATTTTATAGATACTCGAAAATATATTATTCTGTGTACTAGTTGCGTTTATGTGTCGAAAGCCATCGAGCCTGCTTGGCATGCTTTTTTGCACTGCGTTGTAGGCGTTGTAGCTTGTTTTCTGTCATCTTACCTAGTATACATTCTAAAGAGCTTTAGACTATCTTTAAAACTTTGGAAAGGACTTAGCTTCATATAAATCCTGTTTTGTGTATGTAAAACGAACGCTACATATGCTCTATGTATGTAAAATAATAGTACAAACCATTATTTGAACAACCTTTTTCAACGTTAGGTTTTTACATTATCTTCTTTCTGGGTTTAATTTGACGTCAATAGTGACCTGCAGTAATGTATCAAAGCTAAATAGCTTTGCCTTTTTGACTCCAGGCTTTGTTACACAGAGAATTCATTTTGCGGCCAAAGCACAAATAGGATTAGAATATCTTTCAGTTCGTACAGAATTTAATAAAACTTCATACAAACTTTAGATGTAGCTATTATAGACCATGAATACAGGAACACTGATACAGTAACAGTTATACTTTTGTTGATTTATCCACACGATGCCAAAAATTAAGCTATGTAGATTAAACCAGTGAAACCGAGATATTATTTAGTGGGGACTAGGGACGTAGGAAATACGTATCCCAATATTACAGGATGCATAAACGAAGCAAGTTACGAAGACGTTCGTTTGTTTGACTACAACTTAAATTTTAAATTATCTGCAACCTATCTACGTTTTTTTCTTGCTTGGGATTGTTACAAGTAAAACAGCAGAATTAAAAATGTAACATTTGTTAGGCACTGAGCATTATATTGCCAAGTTTTAGGACCGGCATCTGAAATTCTGCATGTATGCATTTGGCATGCTATAATAATTGCATTTGCGAACTATGAAGCATACACATGTCGAAAGCCAGTAACAGAGTTCGTAGAGAAGTTCTGTAAATAGAAAACACAAATTGCGAAATGAGCGTGAATGGTGAATTGCGTTCTGTAAATTGGGCCGAATTGGCCACGAATTTTATTAGAAGATATATTAGTCAGTGTGTGTATGAGGGAAAGCAATAGGATTCAATCAAGCATTGTAAGCTCTGTTTAAAACTACGTAGGGGGATATTTGTAATGAAGATTAGTGAAATGCAGTTAGAGGAGGGAAAGTGAAAGTAGCGTGAGCTCAGGTGGCGAACCAAAGAGAAAGTACAACTTTTAATACTTACTTTCCTGCACATCCTTTAATAGAAAGTATGTACATTGCTGAAATATAATATTTTCCTCGTATCTAATCTAATGGAACGTTCATAATAAGTATAATAGCTACAGGATTTCTCGCATACCATCAATGAATACTAACCAGCTCTGCAATAGAAGGAGGACGTCTCTGTAGTTGTTCATTGTATCCATTTACGTTGCAGAATGTTATATGTCTTCATACAGGGTGCTCCAAAGATGTTTAATACCAAAACGGTTGTAGACTAAAGGATTGTATTAGTTTACAATATCAACTGTTTAAATTTCTAACTTTATTCAATTCATAAAAAACGTTTAGGGCAAAAACCGTTTCGACTTACGTTTTAATCTTATGGTGCGAAAGTGTTTGTCCTCCCACTTGGATTGTCTCCGGTTTTTGACAACAACGCAGATAAAATGTTCCAAGTAATTATTTCAGATGAACATCTTAGCTTCTAAATACGATTTTGAAACCCAGTCTGTTATATTTTATTTGCATTATTTGTTTTTTGCACTTTTTAACCCCGAATATTTTTGAGGCCCAAATGAAGTCGAAGATTTTGTTATTAGTGTCCCTGTAAATAGTAAGTCTGCGTCTAAGCCGAAGTGATGTGAGTGAGGGGAACTAAAGCTAAAGCTCGCCTTACACAGAATTACATTACTTCAATAAAGATTACAGAGGATTGTGGGTTGGGAGCGTCTCTCAGACATCCACCACTATTTACACAATCCTGGAGTGGCATTAATAGTGACCATTCTGAATGCTGTGCTGCTTTACCTTAGTCTCCTCTTCAGTCAACTAAAGCCGGCACAGATTTATGTATTTGGTATTCCTGTACCAATGTCTGCCCTTCTTCCTGAACTCCACTTGCCAGTGCACTACTCTTCTGACTTTGTCTCCTGACTCTCTTTCCCTGTGTTTGAAATGAATGCTAGGCCGAGAGAGATGCCGCTTAGGAGACTAGCATGATTACAAGTCCTCCTCTTCTGAATTTCGAATTGTTTCTTCCGATTTCCAATTACACACTGACTTTTCCGCTGTTTCCCTCCTCCTACTCTTCCAACTCCTATGATCCTAGTTAACTACCAGTCAAATGTACACTGAGAAAGTATACAGCGTATGAACGGACTGAACGGATGGCAGTTAGGGTTAAGTTAATCCAAATAAAGTGCGGCACAGTGCATCTTCTGGGATTTCCTTGAGGGGTACTTACACTTGCATTCAAGGAATACTCACCCATTATTAAGAAAAGTACTGCATGGGGAATTCCGCTACGAAGTTCAACTGAATTTATGATGAGCTAGAGGATTTACAAATTTTAAGTGTTCCGTTATTTACTGATTATTTAATGCCAAAAACATGAAGCGATCTATATATTTAGTGATAGATATAATTAGTAGAACAAGTAGTAATTAATTGTGCTGTTAAATCGTAACAAAGTGATTTAAAGAAACATTTATTGGAATAATATAGACAAATAGCATCTTTGTAAGCTATAAACAGACTTAGACTTTTGAAATTCTCAAATATTTGAATAATTTTAGCTTTTTTCTCTGGTAGTTGAAGACTGGGTAATTTAATTACTACATAAAACATAGCAAATAATTAGAAACGTACAGATGCGGATAATTTTGATGAAAGTCAATCTCAAAGGTACTTAGTAGAATATAAATAGATCCTTGCTACTAGCCTGTATGTGGTTGTAGCTGGTTAAACTAAGAATTGTAAACGTATATATGTAGCGAGACGGGATTTTATTTAAAATTCAGCAAGGCACTTTTTAAGGAAAATTCAAAGCGTGCTGGGAAGCTTACATATAG
>JAAAYG020082229.1:20457-35103 GCA_009936455.2 Tomocerus minor | reverse complement strand
AAATTACCTTCAATTATTAAACAAAAAATATTGTTGAAATGTAAGTATATCTTAATAAATTATACATGAGGCAAGTAAAATCATCCCATATTATAGATATATTATCTAGAAAGTCCTTTGCAAATGCAAACTATAGGTCCCAGGAGTTCTTTAGTGTTCTACAGTGCAGTAGAAGCAATGACCTGCGTTCATAATTCAAACAAGATAATTTCATTGAAGGGATTTTAAGGGAATGAAGCTAAAGGTAACTTTGGACGCTGATATGGACAGATCCCAAGATGCCCTAAGTTCAAGTCAAGACCCATTTAGCCATCAATCAATGCCCTCGACCATTTTTGTAGGTCTTCAAAGAATTGCACCAGGTACAATTTTCCCTTTGTTATCCAAAGCTACCTATACAGAGATAGTACAAGGAAATAATGTACTACATCGCTTTAGGAAAGGATTTTGTTAAGCAATAATTTATCAAATAGCCGTGAATTTCTGATGCAGCTTTGATTTGTATACACGTGAGTGATTTATTAAAATTCAATTTTTCAAGGAACGAAAGAACTCGTGCAAAAAACAGCCGACTCTAAAAAGGAATTATAGTTTAATGAAATTGAAGTGAGGAGCAAAGAGAGCATACGATTAAGCTGCATTACATTACAAGTGTAAATAAGTGTTACATATGCAAATAAATGTAAAGGAAATGGTGCAAGCAAGGGAGTTAGTATCAAATTACAGCTTTGGACGAAAATATATGTAGGACGGATACACAATCGCTGTACGTGAATTATTTATTGAGATATATTTAAATGGCAAATTTCAGTCGATGGATAGTCAGCCAGGTCTTGAGTTTACAGAATGAATGAGCGAGGATGTTGTTGAAATTGGATAAGACGTTTGAGGGTTAAAATGTTAAACACCTAGCTATTCAGTCTATTTGTATATCGTTAGTATAATATAGCCAAAGTATGTACTCATCTCTGTGTATACATCGTCATTTGGTGACGCCTCAGGGGAAAGCATTGTATGTTCACAACTGTCAATAGAACGAAATAGCAGGGGTATTTTTTCCCAATGGTCAAAGAAAAGCCGATATTGAACTATAGAGAAATTGTGGAAGACATGGGTAGTGTATAAAAGTGTGAAAATGCACACATACAGTTACTAAGGATGGATTTGGAATTGTTTGTCGATAGAGATATGTATGTCTTAAGTTGTACCAAGTTGTACGAAGGAATACATACATAATATGTACTTAATCTATATACAGTTGTAATGTAAAGCAGATTATAAAGATATCTTCTTTGACATTGGCTGCCCTCCCGCTCGTCCCCATTTCCGCCCTGAATCCGATAGGATGTAGATTTTGCATTAAAGGTAAGCACCCATACTGAAAATTTTAGAAGCTCCTACGAGTTTATTTAAGCGAGTGCTCGGTCACTTGTGAAAAGATACAAGTGTTTATCGGACATTTCGTATGCTTACAATTCCCTCCTATGATTTTCCAAATTTATTCCAAAAAATGAATAAAATCTTCATTCAGTATCACTCTTCCAATGGAAAATGGAACTTGTATTGAGGCGCACAACTATCTTCTTCTAATTGTTCCGGAAAATTCAAAATACATTTTTCCAATGCATTATCCCCGCTCCACAAAATCCCAAATTTATCTAATATGGAGTTATAATTTTGGAAAGGTTGATAAATGTGTCCTCGAAAAATATGGGGCAATTTCAAAAATGTGCATCTCATTGCTCTACTCTAAGCGTTTCGTTTAAATCAAGATTTTGCAAAGTTACAACCCCTCCTTAAAGCCAACAGAAGTCTAATTTTAAACAAAACGAGCTGAGTTTTATTAAAATTTCTAAAATTTTAAAATCTGAAACTTGCAAATGCTCACAAGGTCACTATCTGTAATTTCCAATTTTGATTAACTGATTTCCAATTTTTACTGACTATTTTGGATACAAAGATTTTCTAAACAAATTGTTTCCCCACTCTTAGGAAAGTTTTTCTTTTGAAGCGCATAATATGCCTTTAACCGAAGAACAATATCAAATTGGACGAAAATTATAGACAGCATATACAAAATGCGCGATTCTTCTAATTTTGAAAAAATATTTACATACTGTTTGGTGGTTGGTTTGACTTGAACTTGACACCGTCTGGGGATGTATACTGGGAGCCTGTTTCAATTTGCTTTGCTCGCCACGTCCACCCACGACGAATAATATGGTTTTCGCCGTTTTTGTCCGTTATTTACATTGAGACGGTTCAACGATGTGACTAAATCTCTATCTGCCATTTTGTACAAAAATTTGCAAAATCATGGAGTGATTTATTTCATGGAGTGTGTTAGGAATTTTATTTCATATCGAAATTTCTAGTGACATGCCACCGGTTCAAAAGTAATAGTGCGCACTTCTTAAGATGTTTATTTCGACAAGCAATGACTCGTAGATTAGACCCTAATTAGTAGATTAGTAGCTAGATTAGTCACCGGTAAAGATGAGGGAAAGTACACGTACTGTTCGGTATGGGTATGTACATATGGTAATTTTTGCAAACTCCAACACCTGAGATGCCCCTTGCTGTACGAAGTAGGTAGGGAATATCTGTAGCATCCCTAATGGTATAAAAACAAGCTTGCTTCTAGAATTGTTATCAGTTGAGCTTGAGTTCCATCATTGGACATCAGATCAGCTAGTTAGGTTTGACTCCCCTGTCCTTCCTCCTTTGCTGATTTATCGTTCGAGAAACAAATTCTCCTCTCTGTCCATTGATCTATTTGATTCGAAGGGAATTTTCAACTTCTCCCCTAAACAAAATCAATAAATATTAGTTATTCTTCTAGATTCAAAATTTTAAATAGTATTTAAAAATCATTAGGTCCTCCTTCAGTCTGAGATTCTATTTTCCAGAATCGAAGATATTCCGTGTCGAAGTATTAGTACCTACCTAGAGAGTTTTCTATTTCAGTTTCCGACCCGTAGTCTCCATGTATAGGTAGATTATGTTAGAAGAGTATCAAATTGTGACTGCGTGAGAGAGAGTAAGGAAAAGACTGTATGATATCATAAGAGAAGCGTAGAGAGAAGATAAGTAGTTAGAAATTGTAGTGGCAGGAGAGCACATCGCATCAGAAAATATAAATCGTGTGCTTGTTGTTGTATGTAGTGATTAGGAGAGCGGAGGAGAATTATATGTTACACAAAACTGAGTCGAGAGTCGAGAATTAAGTCAGTGAATCAGAGTTCACTGTGCAACTCGCATCTACTATTCCACTTTTAACTTAAATTACTTTTGGTTAGGACTAGGACTGACAAGAGTTAAAAGAGACGTAGCTCCTACTTCTTCAATTAGAGAAAATGGCTCGTTTTCCTCAGCATTTCTCTGTTTACCTCTTCATTTCCCTTTTCGCAATGTCCCAAACTTCTCCAAGCTCTGCTCCTCCAAGTAGTACGAGTAGAAAACTTAGTGTTGCCAATAATGCAAATAGTATTCACGCAGACAATAGACATCATAATAGTAATAGTGGCAGTAGTAATTCAGGAAATGACACTGTCCTCTACGATTACAATAGCAGAAATGGATCTCTGTATGTGAACAGTGTGGGTGATGGGGGAGAGCAAGAGCGACTGTGTTCCTCTGACAGTGCTGTTAGTCCACAATGTCGAAAATTAGGGATTGACATGAAAAAACTCAGTCTCCAAATTATCAAACAAGATATTCTCAAGAAACTGCGGCTGGATGAAAATCACTTACCTAATGTAACGGCCAACGGCTTCCCCATTCCTCCCAGCTATTTGTCTGAATTCGTCGATATGCAAAGTGACTCTCCGAGAGAAGACTTTTATGACGACGAGCATGCCAGCACTGAAAAAATTATCGCCTTCTCCAGAATAGGTAAGTTGAAAATCTCTTTGTTAATAAAAGCTCGCGTATTGTAAAATTGAAAATCCAATTTTCTCGTTTTCTCTCCCGGCGCTTTTTCACAATTCAAATTTCTTGAGCAGTTGGCAGTCGCTAATGCTACATTAGTGTTAATAAGAACACTATGGACGGTGTCAGCATTTAAATACATGACATTCATCTGTCGCGAGTCTCGACGACCTAAACCACAACTCACAATGGTCATTATCATAATTAACCTAGTAGTCTTGACTTATAATATAATCTATTCAGTAGTGGTTGTAGAGAATATTATTTTCAAATGTAGAGAGGAGGACGTTATATCAATCCCTGCATGCATAGTAGTTAGTTAATGTTTGGGTGCGAATGAAATGATTAAGTCTCATTGTAGGGCTAGACATAAATAATTGAATAATTGTATTGAAGGTCTTTATAATGTGAGTGCGAGGGTTCTGTGAGTTAATGCCGCGGGGAGAAGAGGAGAGAGTCAAGAGTCACACTATAGAAAATAACGTAGCCGAGTCCCGTCTTAACTTTTCATACAGAGTTTAGAGTTTGACCATTAAGAAAGAACTGTGCTTACTTATTATAAAGTTTGACGCATTGCTAAATGTAAATTCAAGATATGTTTATCAGCATAGCATTGATCGCTTGATTCATGCAATATATTATTGTCGTAGGGCGGGCACATGACCTCGGTAGAGTAGAACCAGATTCTGCACAAAAGGATTTCACGTGAGCTTACCTAATATTACTGGCCACAGAAAACAAAAAAGATTTTCCTACTTACTCCACCATAGTTTTGCATATGTGCGACTAGCGACCCAAGAAAGTTTTCTACCATTTTCCTCATGTACACATTTTAAGTAGGCAAATCCTCGAGCCAGAGAGTAGTTTTGAGTTGAATACAATATTCTGTCGGATACCTACTGTTTCTTGTCGATTGTACTCTCTGCTAGCTTAATGATGAGGCAATAGGCTTTCCTGTAAAATAAACAATAATAATATTAGAAAATAGTTAGCTGTAGCTAATGTGTGTGTGTAGCGAAGAAAAGAAGCATACTGAGAAGAGTTTTCGTGCAAAATTACCCTTCTCATGAATATTATTCTGCCTTGCCTATGGTTTTAGTTTCCTTTTGACTATAGGTACTGTTTAATAACTACTCTAATATAATCTCATGTCAGTACTTTGTTCTCCTTTCCCACTTATACTATATATTAGTGAGAGAGAGAGAACAGACAATTTGCGATTTTTCTACAGGCCGATTAGTCTATTTGCTAAGATCGTGACGAGACTTTTTCTATATTGCTTATTGTTAGATAAAAGCCAGGTGTGAATTGGGAGATGTTTTTATTAGATACGTTCGTATCATAATAACATGCTCTGTGCACCTCCACATATGGATTTAATTACTAACAACAATAAGTGGGGAACCTTCTGAAAACAGAATGTGCTATTCAACCGGTTTAACGTCCCAGTAAAAATGCTGTTAGCCACACGTGTGTCTGTGGTCGGGTTCATGTCAGTTTAATGTTTAGCGTCAAAGAAGCCAATCAAACTGAAACATATGCATACATATATGGTTTAGCGTGGTTTGGTTTAGTTTGGCTAACAGAATCTATTCAATATCATTAGATTTAACACACATAGCAATCTCCTAGGGTTAAAAATCATTTTACAAGGCAGGCAGGCAGAGAACACTTAGCTTTGCACACATTTACATCGATAGAAAAAGATTTGCTCACTCTCCGTACTACTACTATCTGCACTACACTATAATATTATGATTAATTTGCGTATATATAGATAAATGTTATCTCCATTTGTACTTATGAGTTTAGAGAAACAAGTTCTGGTCTGGATGAGACTTTTTCCTTATCCGTTCCCTGCCCCATCGTTGTCCAATGGAACATAACATGTTATACATTTTTCTCAGCTGGTCCTCTTCTCATTAGAAACCAACTTCTCTCCAATATCATCTCTCTGGTCGTTAACAACATAGACAGAGAGGGGGAGAGCAGCTGAAGTGTTTATGACATTGCATTAGATTTTACTGACTCAGCTCAGATACACAGCATTATTTGATAGGTCCTGTTAGCTATAAAAATTCAAAGATTAAAACTAAGTCAGTTAAGATGTTTATGAGAGCAACTAGATTTAGTAGACGGTCATTCTGTGTACAGAGGAATTTGATGATAAATTGGAAAGGAATCTTATTCTACTCACACACTAATTTATCTGTAATTAGCTAAAAATGTTTTTCACGGAATATTACATTTCTAATGAAGGAGGAATACAAGGAATTCAATCCCCCGGCTCTGGCTCATTTTTCCACCAATGATATCCTAAGGAAAATACGCTAGCCAGGATCTGAATCTCATGATTATAATCAAAATCTTTGAAAAAAGAATGAAAAAACAATTTTCTCTATCACTGGTGTCTCAAATTTCTTTTCCTAGTAATCCAAGCACATAATAGATTTCTCTGAACAAGTACAGTACCTATTTTTAGTGAGTGGGCGAGAAAGGAGATTTCACCAAACTAATACTGACATGTCTTTTATTCCACTTATATAAGGAGCATTTACCAAGTTACATATATACCTTGTCTAATATTTGGTAAGATTTTTCATTCTATTAGCGCAAGGAAGGGAACGAGGATAATAAAGGAATGAACATGAACATACCTACTTTTTATCTATATCTATAGAATAGTACATCTGACCTGGACATTCAATTGTAGACGACGGCAATTAATTTTTGTTTATTTTGTCTCGAGGACAGGACAGAGCGGAAGAAGCCGGCATTTTATTTCAGTCTGACTGATCTACTTTTGAAATAATGGTCTCAGAGTTTGATTTGGCAATTTTGTAATTCAATATAATCGTCTCTGTCTGGTTCTGGTTTATTATAAATGAGTTCTACATTGATCTAGTTGGTAAAATCATCCGTGATAATAATTGATTCTGCCTGGCTAGAATTAAATGAGCTATTGAAAGTGCTCCTTACGGTAAAGATTCGGAACTAATGGCGAGACAGAAATTGGACAGTATGACAAGATTGGGTCCATGTGTTAGTGATATGATAATGCAAAGTATAAGGATAGTTTAGTGTTGGCTGACTTCACTGTGTTCACTCATAATATGTAGACTCATCGATCATATGTACTTTGCTAGGTATTTGTATTAGTTAACGCAGAGTCTACTTTACATCTGTATAAGGTGAAATGGATTCTGTGTATTTATTCTTGTATGTATTTCTGTATTCGCCATGTCTATTTCAACCTCAGTTCAAGTGTTTATCAAAGGCAACAGGTCCAGGTCATAGAGCGGCCCGTGCGTGGCAACAGAAGAGTACATACAAATACATCTCTCGATTAGACTTTTCTGTACTTTATAGTGCAGTGTCTAAGTATGTACGCGGAGTGAAGAAAGGTAGGTGGGGAAATGAAGAACACATCATATTGGTGAACTAATAATAGATCATAATGCTAGGTGCTCACTCACTCAATCTGTTACAAAAAAAGAGAGAATGACATAACTATATAGTTATTCAAGTTGTTATATAAATGGGAAAGGTTGGAGTTGACTAAAGGAAATTTGAAGGCGTTTGAGTGCAATTAGTTTAACTATCTCCTCTCTGAAGAATGTTTCTGTACTGTGTGTGTATGATTTCCTATTGTGTACTCTCACAATATTTTTTTAAGACTTTTCTTCAAGATAAACAGTTATGTATGATGTAGTACAGTATATTTAGTAGGTATTTGATATATGAAATCAACGTTAGTACATTATCATAATATGGGATGAGTAATCACATCCATGGGAAAATCGTTGTCACTCAAATAGAGATGCCTAAGCAAAGAAAGAGAGAATAGAATCCAATCAAAATCATTCGGGCAAGAAATGATGTCTAGGATGACTAGCGTGATAGATAGAGTCTTTCTTACATGTGATTACTTAAGATGTTCTCTTCGTCTAAAATCTGTTACATTGCTATTATAGAAAAAGGTAAAATAAAGTTGTTATTCCTCCCTCCTAGTGATTACTTTGTAGAATCTGCTTACATAAAAATATTTCTCAATGTCAGACGTTATTATTCTTACAAGTAGATACCTAGATATATCGGTATACATGCATGCAGGCATCCATACAATGTTAGCATAGTAGATGTGGCTTGGTTGCACTGGATCTTTTCAAGTAGATTTGTCATTTGTCAACAAGAAGAGACGACTTGACTCGATACGGTCAGAAAGATAGATACATATGTAGATAAATACACAGAGTCAAAGACCAGACCAAGTTACAGAACCCATATTTTATTATCACTGGAAAACATACGTTTAAAAATTCTCTCTCCTGCTTTACAGTCTCTAATATAATGTGATGAATAACATGCACCTTATTATTCAATACACGACAACTACCATGTACCATGCTACACATAAGTTAATTTATCTTGTGTACAAGTTAAATTACTGAGTTACGACAAAAAAAATATTTTGCATACGAAAAATTGCAATGTTAATTTATCAATAATAAGGCTCTATGTGAGACGGAGTAATGATTGTATGAATCTGTTTAGACTTAATCCATGAGCATTGATACAATTCAAGCAGTTAAATTACTTGTGGAGGAGCTTTGCATTTTATGGGGGACATCAATCCTCCACCTCTTGCACACATTTTTTCCTGGATTTTTCGTGAGGGTCTTCATACAAAAAGCCTTTACATAGATAAGCATTTTTATGGTGCAGTGAAAAGATAAAATGTAAATAATTAGTACTGCTCTTTATACATAGTTTATCGTTGAGGATTATTTAGGTGCTTGTACGAATGCACTCAACTCTCGCACAAAAACTATCCTTAGATATACTACCTAGTACCATCATCAATGCATGCACCTAATAAATGTGAATTCTCTACGAATTCCCTCGCTGATATTGAGACTGATTGAAATGAGAAGCATAAGTAACACAAATACAAATGTTGTGTATGCCATTTTCAATGCATTTTGGGATATTTATGTGTATGGAATAAACAATCGGACGTTTATTGTATGTACATGTATTTTAAGCATTATTATGGACATGTACACCATGATCATGGAGGGGAACTGACTACCTATTCGTAAATTCTGACTCAACCATGTAATGTTCTTATTTACAAGAAAAGGGTCACATTCACGCTGTATGTATTACCGATTCGCTGATTTGTTGCTAAGACTTGATACTCTCCTATCTCTCTCTGTCTCTCTCTCTCTCAGAGCGTTCGGTATTTGATAGCAATAGAATAGTAAAATAAACGTAATGTAAATATGTACATACTATCCGTAATAAGAGAATAGTTTAAACCACACTCAAGTTCCTACATTGTGTATGATACTACAGGGCCTCCGATAAGTCAAGATCAAAAATTGATGCCAATTTTTATGTTGCGTAAAGGATGAGCTTCAATATAGTAAACTAGAAATGAACTTGTGTCTTCGAAAGTTCTTTTAATTTCTATAGCCAAATGTATAAAATAATAAAATATATATATCCTTTCTGCAGGGTTGTAGTCCGACATAAGTCTAGTAATGTCGACTTCCAACCAGCAGATTTTAAACCCACGTAGAAACTAGAGGTTCATTGCCTCGAAACCTTCTGTCGCTCCTTGAATGGTTTGTGGCGACTTGCCGATTTTCAGACCTCGTAATTCGTTGAAACCGTTTCACGCTCATTTTGCTGTACTAACCCCAATGACCCCATTGCGTTCTATGTTAACTGATATTTTTATCTTTCAAATGTTACAGCGAACATTTGTGTTACAAGTTTCTCATGAAGAGTTTAAATAGTCTCATACATTATATATATATAGACGTCGATAAAATTTCATTTGTAATTTGACCTCGTAATCACCTTGTTTATTTATAATTCCATTCATGCAATTTTTTTGATAACATACAACTTATTTTGTGAACGATAAATATTTTCCAGGCTTTTAAAAACAGGATATAACTTTTCATGTAGGTGAATCTTTTCTTTTTTTTTTGAATTCTTTCGATTGTTACAAAGCAGTATTGTTTGATGGATAACTATTGCAGACAGCTGAGAAAGTTTAGTATTGCGACATTCCAAAGTAATCAATATACAAGTGCAACTATTTAATTCTAAACTCATTATTAAGTTCTCTGAAAGAAATCGACATAGAGAAATAAAATTCGTAGACGTTTGTTCCAGTTATGCAAGAAAGAGGTTGACGCATACTATACAATTATTAATGACATCTTTAAAGTCTAATTTTTAGTGATTTGTTTCAACAACGTATAAGCTGTATTTGGTATAGGTACTGGTATGATTAAGAGTGCAGCCTAATTTTTTCTAATTGACTGTTGCTAGTCTGGGTCGGGAATTAAGGAGATAATGGATTTTCAATGGCCCTGTATTTATATATAACACTGTATGTTGTAATGGCTGATTCGGTCTGTCCCTAATTACAATGTGCATACTGTAAATCCTGTACTAATGCGATATGAATTTTCTGTGGCACAATGAATGGAGGAACTGAAGAAGTGGTGCGGATATTTCTTTATTTTAGAAGTGAATGATATGAATTGAAAAAACTGTAACGAGAAGTGGCTCTTTGAGACGATGAGAGCTACAGTTAGTTTTTAATGTTACTATTGATGTGTGTGTTCATTGGAGAGAGGATAGAAATTGTAAATGTATAAAAATGTATGATGATTCGTCCTACAGAGAGTTAAGATTGACTATATAGTCTTCAAAAATGGAATGGCATAAATAGACGTGGAGCTGAAAGCGACCTTTGCTTCCGCTTTTTTCTTCACTGAAAAGGATTAAGTATTTAGAAGATGAAGTTGTTTTGCATTGTGAAGTGGAGAGGAATGTATTAAGATAATTCAGTGCTGAATGTCTGTGAATGTCTAAAAGTGGAATATTAATCTCGAAGAGTTAAATAGTTGTCTGTAATTAGTGGCTCCTTGATTGTGATGATCTTTTCGTCGATCCTCTTCCTAAAGAAACGTAAAGAGGAGTTTCAACTCTCTGAATTTATGATAAGTCAAAGTCAAATCTTTATGTAAATCTAAATTAGCGTATGTAAAAGCAAATGGGCAAGTGACTCGTTCAGGCAGAGGAGCCGTGAGGTAACTTAACGCAGTGCTGAAACAGCAGCAGCAGCAGGGAGGAATGCAAATGCAAACTGCTGCTCTTGTGCTGTGTGAGTTTTTATATATAGTGTTGCTATTTATGAATCTGTTCTGACTGTATATTTATGTAAATGATTTTACTCGCCTTAGATGGCTAATTTAAAAAATGTACAAGATAGTTCCACAATATTAAATTTAACTTTGCTCTAGAGGTACTAACGAGTAAGTAAGACTGTCATAAAACGCTTTACACATTCACATACTACTAACACAGTTCAACAGTTGTTAGCCAGAGCCATAGGAAATAACATATGTATGGATAGGAGTTAGTTAGTAAAAATGTATGGGGTCTGCCGAGTTGTTCTGGTCGAACCAAGGATACGATATTATACGAGAGTAACTTAATCAGAGGTAATTACAATAATGTTCATGAGCCCGTGACAGTGACAGGACAAAGTGGAGACACTTTTGTGTATACGCTGTTGATTTGGTCAAGTCAAGTGTAAAGATCACGGCCACGCACCAAGTCCGTGTGACTCGGGGTCATTCCAATCATTAATCACCTAATTCTTTGCGTAGAATGAAACTATGTATGATTCTTTAGCTGATTTTATCTAGTATTATAGTGCTAGCTACTTAGTATGCATATAAGTCCGATATTTTCCTATGTGGGATAATAGTAATTTTACTTGAGTGCCCCTATTATTGTCTTATGCAATAAATTACATTTTAATCCGCAGAGCAAATGAAGATCAATACAAAGGAGACGAAAGGAGTTCATTGTTTCATCTTTTCGGATAAACTGGCCAACATGGGAGTGAATAGTGCAACGCTGTACGTCCATGTCAACTTCAGTCACGCTCGTCATCACAATCACAATAATAATCACAATCACAACAGTGGGAAGGAAAGAACAATCAATTTTACTGTACGACTTATGGAACTGATGGAACCGAAAAATGGAGAATCGCCTATCTCAATTGATTACGGGTAAGAAAAGTATTAGGATTTAATGAGTTAAGCTTGAGCTCATGCAGAAAAGTGTATCACGAGAGAGGAGGTCAACATTTTTATGTCATTCATGGAAAATGTATGAGATAATTAGCACACAGTGGTCTAATGCATTAATTCCAATCTGTCGCAGATGATAAATGTTTATTACATTCATTCTGAAAACATGTTTGATTTGCTCTCATGAAGCAGGGCTTATTAATTAGTTGTGCAACGTAATTCCGTGGTTGAATTCGAAATAATATTTTAATTGAAATGTATTTATAGACTCTACAAGCCAAAATATGGTTTGACTCACAGTCGCCACGGAAGACTCAAGTGGGTACAGATCGATATCAAGAATGATTTGATTAAGTGGTTATCTGGGACTCGACCAACGACGTCAAGAAAGATTTGCTTGGTAATCGATGCAGTTGATGCTTCTAGGAACCCAAGCCCAGATGTGTCTATTGTCAATCCTAGTGATACAGATGTTAATGCGGTAAGAAAAGATCCTTTAATGTTTTTTGGTGATTTTCTCTCTGAGAGGTGCTATGAGTTATTTATATAATCGTTGATTTTGGTTGATTCTGTCAGCAGTATCCCTTTATTGAGGTTGTGGTGCAAGAAAATGGGAAATCTCGACATCCACGTAATATTGGCATGACCTGTGATGAGAACTCGCAGGAAACACGTTGCTGTCGCTATCCTTTGACAGTTGACTTTGAAGATTTTGGTTGGGATTGGATCATCGCCCCCAAGAAATATGATGCAAACTACTGCTCTGGAGAATGTCCTTACGCTTTTCTTCAAAAGTATCCTCATAATCACATAGTGCAGCAAGCTATCCCAACCGGAGTTGGAGGACCTTGCTGTGCTGCTAGAAAAATGTCTTCTATATCTATGCTGTATTTTGATGGGGATTCTAATATCGTATTCAGTGTTTTGCCTGGTATGGTTGTAGACAAATGTGGATGCTCGTAAGGATTTAATTTCTAATATAATTAGCTATAACTAACCAATTGATGTAGTTTTGTAGGATTTAGATTTAGTTTTAGTAGCTGTCTTGTTCCGAAAGTTTCACAAACCTTGTACATGTACTAACATTATAAATGATTTCAATATTCGCAAACAGATATCATTTTATGGAACCTATACCACATATCCTTTCCAGGTTTTTGACATTTAGTTGGTGTTGTTGTGTAGGTTTTCTTTTATATTTTTATTTTAAATATTTTTCATTGGGGATACTTAGTGCATCCTTGTGGTTACATCGTATTGGGTTGGATAGTTGCATGACATTGTAATTATCAAGTTAAAGCAAAGTGTGTTATGTCAAGTACTCAAGTGATGTAATTTTATTAAACTTAAGAAAAGTGCAGCTTTAATATGAACTTTGTGAACAAAGTTAAGTCAAGGAATGGTTATTATGGCTGGTTTAGGTTCGACTAGTACAAAACGTTATCTTTTTTTAGATCACTGCACTTTAAAATACAAATATTAGCTCCGCAATTACTCAAAGAAGAAGGATTATTCTATTAAAGTACTGTTTCAATTAAACTTAACTCAGGTGATAGAGTATCGTTCTAGATTTGATTTTAAGTTATAAATTTATTCTAGCTAGGTTACATACTATCTCTTAAGTATCAAAATGATGTGATTGAGTGTGGAGAGGAATAGAATGGCAGCTGCAGCAGCTTCTGCAATTAGGGCAGAATTTACAAATACGATAGTATATATACACCTTATAATTAGTACAATAATTACAATATCTCCAACTAATTATACTTATCAAAGGTCCCCAAATATAAATAAGGTGTATCTACTGGTACTAAAGCCTACTTTTTTGTACGCTTACGCCTATCATCAAAGCGTGTACTGTATTGTCTTCTTTTTTGACCGTGTATTTTCCCTATTTTTACAGTTCTGTAAGTTAAATAGTCTAATTATTATTTAGTCTGATCTTAAATTACACTTAACCTAGAAAATTAGCACTATGATTTTTAACTATTATGGTAATAGCAAGCAATTTAGAATTGCGAAAAAGAGTTCTCCAATAAAATTATCGAGATATGTCCAAATATTTACTTTCAATGTTTGTAAAAACGTTTATTGTTGATACAGAATTATTACGTGTATGTATACGAAGTGTCTTAAATTCAGGAAAGATCAGGTTACGTAAGCAGTAAACAAATAATGGAATTATTGCATATCTATAAACTACAGCAGAAGAGAACATATATAGCATGTCATGGTTAAAGAATTGCTGCATATCTCTGTGTCATGTTTCCACACGAGAAAAAGAAGACATTCAGTTACATGAGTCGCGAATGTAATGCGTAGGTACATTGAAGTTTGGCATTCGTAGACAAAATGTTATCTTGTAGCAACTTTAGGAGCAATACGACGCAGCTTTTTTAGATTCATTGAAAGTTGAATGAACAATCGTAGGGAAATAATATCAGTTCTTTTTGCGGTAACGCATTAACAGTAATAAAACTGAACTGAGACCAATGGTAATGACATGCTTGACTCAAAACAGAGACTATCTAGAAAAGATGTGTCAATGTATCATAGAATCCTAATGGTAAGATAAATAAGATAAATA
>JAAAYG020082229.1:1581-20357 GCA_009936455.2 Tomocerus minor | reverse complement strand
TACAGAGAATGTGTACTGTGAGTGAGTAATATGTTCGTGAAGGGAGGAAACGTTGACTTGTCAGTATATAGTTCTGTCATGACTTATTGTTTGAGGAATATGAATATTGTGAGTGTGATAGTGTATCTATAGCTCGACTTGGTATCACAGTAATTCAGTCTAGCTGTGGCATAAAATCATGATATTATTATGCATGTTGTGCATTTTGTGCCCTGCGAGCAATCTTCCACTTCCAACTCACTAGATTATAATAGTAGCTGTTATTTCATAGTGCACATGTACTATGTCAGTTGTAATAGATGCGTTTTGATGCACACCCTTTCCCACAGTCAAGCTGTGTAGTTGAGCTTTGTTTTGTAATTATTTTCCTCGGACATGATAATGTAGGTATAGGTACCTACGTGAAATGGTGATTAGCCTTTCCGCAGACGAATTCGACCCCACCAGCCTGTCTGTCTGGCTTTCTTTTATTATTTCCAAAAGATAAAATAAAATTGCTTCGTAGATAATTCCTTTCATGCAAAAAAGACATTCGTGTCAGAAAGTTAGGAGGAGAGAGATGTCGGGGAGAGAACTAACAATTTTAAGTAGGTACCTACCACATGGGTAGTTAGGTAATGAGTTCATTTCTGAAACTATCTTAGCTAATGCATGATAATGTATGGAACTGAGCAACGAAATGAATGAATCGGTGGACTCGTACTTTCTTCGTTGATTTAGTAACACAGCGTCCCTGCGACATCCTTCCATTTGAGTTGTTCTCGTTAACATTTCTATATTTAGCTTTACATTTTTTATGTAAGGCTTTAGTTTTTTATGTTTCGTAAGTCACTACGTCATTTCTCAGATCTGTTCTAGCATTCATGTACATGGATAATGAAATGATCCTTGTTTATGTATTACATTACCAATTCACAAAAATACGATTCCTTGGAGTACAGTTAGGTACTTGTGTTGTTGGTGAATCCTTTATTCCACCTACTAGCTACCAATTAGTAGAATACTCTCCTTGTGAATTCAGTTTCCTTTCGTAATACAATGTGCACATGTAATATTATCCTCTTCCAATTAGTATCTTTTATCGTTTTCCAATCCCACATTTTACAACGTGCTGCTGGGTATATTATACAACATCAAGCTCATCTCATGTCACAAAACGTGTAGTTTCGACTTTTATCGATTTTCGGAAAGTGTTGTTATGAAACATCGTTTCCTATGATTAGATGATAGATTAGTCGGAATGGCTACCTTTTTTCTTAGTATACCGTAGTACATGCGAAAGTTATTGTATATGTATTACTCTATATTATATCCTATATGTACCACAAAAAAAGTAAGTCATCTGATTGCGGGTGGGCGAACTGTTTCAGAAGACTTTGAGTTATTTTTGTAATTATTGACAAATCAATGTAGGAACATGAAAATTTATACGAATCGTAAGGTATAGACAATTAAATGCGGTGTGCTATAGAATTGCTATTTATTATTGTGGGTTTCTTTCCTATGAAACTTGGTGTGTCGTTAGTATACCTATAATTGTTAAACTTCGTGGTTAGCAAGAAGTAAACAATGAAAGGTTTGACTTTTAGTGGTTTATAGTTTATAGTTAAAGTAGATAGGTCCAGTTTCCAATCAGATATAATATATAAATAGTTATCCCTAATTTCTAATATAGCTTAATGGAATAGTTGATACTTGTTTACTCACTGGTAGTCAATTTAGATATAAAAACTTAATAAGCACATGTACACGTTATTAGAAAGTACTTGTATCAGTTTAGATAGATATTAATTGTATACCCAATTTACCTAGTACTACTATTTCGTTTCTGTACTTCTGTATGTTATTTCGAATGTCAATACGTGAAGTATTTCGGCTACTTTGTACTGAATCTGCTTAGAAGTAAATAATTATGATTTGCTATTACGATCATGAATAGCATATCGATTTGATAAGGTCCTGAAATTGAGTATCAAAGCTGTACTTGTGATATGCACAGCAATTCACATGCTAAAACAAATTAGGCGATGTAAGTTAGTTGTGAAAAAGAGATTTTTGAACTTGGGTTGATTAGTCGGATACGAAAATGCATAGAAAAGTACATCATCATGCATAATGGAATTATGTGGGATTGATATTGAATTGATATAATTTGATTATAGTGTAACATTATTATTAGGTTTTATGTTAAATTTCAATGTGATATACATAAGGAGAAAATTTAGGTATAGTAACCTAGTATTTAGTATGAGGACAAGGAAACCTTTGTATAAATCATGTCGACTGTACTAATAACCTACTACTAATATGAAAAAATCGGTGAAACTGTAAATGTATGTATCTACGTTAGGACCATTAAGTTATTAAAGTAATAGAATTGCGGATTGAGTTCTACTATGAAATATTAGCAGCACTTTTACACACAGCAAATTGATAAGGCTATGGATGAAAACACATGTATATACAGTACCTTAAACACACAAATATTTATATTATTGGCTCCTACTACTGTGAGCAAATCAAGTACAGAATTGTATTATAATAATGCGGTCCTTTACTACTAGGTTCAAGTCTGCATTGTACATATTGGTAGTGGTTAGGACTTATAGGATATATTAATCATAAAATTATATACATACTCATTAAAAATGTGTAAACATAGAAGTTATAAACTATTAATTGTCTAGTTTAATCATAAGTCTTTCGAACGATAAAAACAAAAGTTACGTAGGTGAGTACACTCAAAGTGACATTCTGTGACTAAAAACAGGAGTTTGCCTGGTGAGTGGTGTGCGCTTTGCATTTAGTTCGCAAGCTACAGAGATAGTTTACGTTTGCCCTGTAAATACGCTATTATTGCTAAGATTATATTGTTGCAAAGAGGTGAATCATTTTATTTAAATGAGTTCGTGATCATAACTTTTGCTATGTGTGTTATAATAAAAACATATTCAGAAAAATTCTGCCTCGTGACCCTCTTTCTCTTATTTCCCATCGTACTTCATAGTTGCGAAATTCCATTTACATTTATGCATAATGGCAATGTCACCACATCACGTTTCACTATGAGATTTTGTTAAAGTAAATGCATAATTTTTATGACAGATATTTTAATTGCCACAATATAAACTTATCAATCCGATACTACACAAATCAAACACTAAAATCTCAACTGTGCGTCTCAAGAAAGGCTTTTCTATTTCACACGAGATACTACTAAAATACGCAAATTTAAAGTGATTGAATTTTGATGGAGTTCCTCTTGGAATGCGCTGCTGTCGGCTGAAAGCAGTTGGGAAATATTATTGCATAGGTTTACCTCGCTTGGAATTGTTCGGGAAAGGTTAATTCCCCTTGGTTTGATGATGTAGGCAAAAAGTAGAATGTGGAAAGTACATAAGCATAGATAGAGACGATGGAGTAGTCATTATTACACTTGTGTAAAAGTAACATGCTACTAAAGACCTTTGTTATAAATATCTTAATGTGAATCAGGAACTCTCGCATCATTTTAGCTAATGTTTCGTTCTTTGTTCTGTAAATAGCATTAATTTTTTGCAGCTACGAATTGAAGTTTGAGCAGATGCAATTTATTCCAAGTCGTACGTACGTAAGTGAGTAATAATAGTTAAAGCTATGAAATTAAATTAGCTTTATTATATTGAATCGGATCATTGAGGCACGAACTGAACAAGAAGCACCTTTGTGCGCAATTTGAGCGTGCGTATGTGGATTCCAACCTCTGCATTCTGCAGATCGAGCTAGTCGTAATTAATTTTTATGGTTCAAGTCATTACTGACAATGTATTTAGTTTTTGTGACGCAATAGTTTTATGCTCCAGTCAGGAGTCAAAACCTTTGACTCGATGGCATTGTCAGTTCCAGACATTTGTCTCTTCATTTGTCAATTAAATGGTGAGTGTGTCTAAATTAGTTATAAATGCGCAGTATGTGCAGCAGCAGAATCGTGTCAATTCTACATCATTTAAATATGTGCAAATTCGCATTTCCTAGAAGTTAGTAAAAAAAAACTCTTTAATCACCAAACTCAGCCCATTAACTCATTCACTAGTGCCATTCAAAAGGAGGCAATGAATTCAGATCATTATTTAATTTGTTTTGCCTTAGTATGAGGGTTGTCTCATCTTCCTTAGGCAATCCCCAATTATTATCTATGTATCGCACATCTAATGGCATTCCAAGATTTCTGCACCATGTGTTCCAATGAAGAATGTTTCCTACTCATCATCTCGAAACTGATGTCTCTTTGATGGTATCATAAGATGCAAGCTATAATAGATAGATGCTATACATAAATTAAAATAATTGGATGAAAAGAAACATCAACTGGAACATACCTGTGAAAAACCACCTATATGAATTTCCTTTATAGTTCACCAAATTAATTATTAAGTAGCCCTTGGAGATTATGAAAAATTCAATGTTTCGAAGTTGGGAGAATTTAAAAAGGGCGGTAAAATATAATTTTATTTGGAAACGGAGGAGATGGAATTTTTTTTCCTGCACAAAAATTTACTTTTGTCGCATGTTAATTATAAATATGGCTGAATCCATAAAAGTTTCGATTAATCGAGTAAACCACTTAAATTCTTATAAAAAAAGACCTCTGAATCTTGTCAATAGCAAGGATGCTTTAGCAAAGAGGCGTAAAAATTCAGGTCAAAGCTATGTGGGAAGAAATGGAACACTTCATGGAGATAAACAGCCAGCTACTAATGTAAGAATAACAAGATCTGTAATAATATAATATCTGATTACTAAATAGGTTTAACAAATGGAATTTTTGGCATAATTTTTAACATAATCTTAATATATTAGAAGATTTGTGGAGTAACATGCAGAAAACGAGGCTGCGACATAGACGAAGAAGGAAAACAGGCGGCATTTGACACCTTCTACGCAAACGGTGATTGGGATTTGCAAACTACATTCCTAATGAGATGCGTAAACGAAATACATGTTAATAGAGGCACCAGAAACAGTAGAAGACAATGCACAATATTGTACACTTACTACCTTTTCATTTCAATTGATTATAAAATTTTATTCATTATTCCCAAGTTTTCATTGACTAGTTGAATAATCAGTGCTTATATTGTGTTCAGATATAGCTTACCACTAGAAGGAGAGTTGATTCCAGTCTGTAAAACAACTTTCCTCAGTGTTTTCGGCGTTACAAATGAAAGAATCAAAACAGTTCGCCGCAAGAAAAACCTAGGGGAATTCATTGCAAAGGATCGAAGAGGTTTACATCGCACTCGCCCTCGCACTACAGCATTAGAACTTATTGCTGCTATAATTGAGCATATCAATCGATTCCCAAGATACATATCTCACTATGGTCGAACACGATGTGGAAATAAGCAATTTCTAAGTAACGATTTGTCAATAGCAAAAATGGTGAGAGCTTTTCGACAAGAGTTTCCCGATTTATCCACTCATCACAATGTCCGAAATCTTTACGTTAAGCAGTTGAAAATTATGAACTTAAAAATCGGAACACCAAAAACGGACACATGCTCCCTCTGCGATAGAATGAAAATTTCAGTACAGCATCTGGTAGGCCAACCCAAGGACGATGCTATTTCTCAGAGAGATTATCATTGGAGCATTCAAAACGGTTCATACAATCAAATGAAGTTAGATATTCAGCAATGTAGGCAGTCACAAAATACAGTAGTTTTATGTGTCGATCTTCAACAGGTTTATGAAATTATATGTAACCATTTACACAGTATTATGTTATAGAATATGCTTTATACATCTTTTAAATTCTTCTTTAGGTGTTATTCTCTCCTCGATTAACTCACGCAGATGTGTTCTACAAGAGACAATTCAGTTCTTATAATCTGTGCATTTATTCCGCAAAGGAGGATAACGGTACCATGTGCCTGTGGCACGAAAATGAAGGCAAACGAGGATCACTTGAAATTGTAAATTGTCTGTTCAAATATGTTAACCAAAATTTTGAGCCTCTTATTAATGATGAACGACATCTGATAATATGGTCGGATCGTTGTGGAGGACAATTTAATAACTGGTTAAATTTGTGCTTACACCAATTGCTAATGAAGCTGAAGTTCTTTACCAAAATTGAGCAGAAGTTCTTGGCTACCGGACACTCTTTCTTACAATGCGACCGTCTATTCGCACTGATAGAAAAGCAAAAGAAAAAAAGTGTTGTCAATGTCCCTGAAGATTGGAGACAGGTTATTTTGAATGCTCAGCCTAGTAAACCATTTCTCATCCAGAGGATGAACAGACAAACGTTTCTCTCCCTAGATGATCTTTTGCATTTTATTCCTAAACCAAAAACATTAAGTGTAGCAAGTGTTCTTTATGTGTGCATGAATGCCGAATATCCAGGAATGATATTTACCAAGGAAAGTCACAATCTAGCTACGGCATTAATAGGTCATCTAATTTTGGGTCCTAATCAACCAAGAATACCGCAAAATCAGAGGCTACATTGGAATGAACACTACCTGGACTTTGTCGAGTTTCAATTGAAGTATGAGGCTCCTATTCCCATTTCTACACAAAAGAAGGCCGACCTTGTCGGTATGTGTTCATATTTGCAGCCTGAGTACAGGGAATTTTACACTAATTTAATTTCTACCTAAATACACTTGCTAAATAAAATAAGTAGGCATTTAGCAGTATGTAATGTAATGCAGGTACAAATAGTATATGTAGATGTAAATATTTCTATCTAAATATCTCGATCTTTTAATTATTCGTTGAAATGTTATTGTGTTGTTGAATAAGAGCTAAATATGAGTATAGGGAATAAATATTGCTTCTAAATGCAAGTCATTGCATTTTTTGTATGTTTAAATAGTTTGTTATTCGTGAATAAAATGTAACCAGCAGTACTCGATCTGAACCAAATATCTGGCAATATCAAAGAATGCTTGTATTATTATTATTAGTCATCGCATAGTTGCTTTTTTTAACGAGTATCTGTGTATATAATTTAAGTCTTGACAATTTCCCCTGGTAAGGGTTATTACACTGTATCAGACCACGGTCCCCTAGAACACCCTCTTTGACGAAGTACTTTTGGGAAATGGGAACAAAATATTTCCCCATGGGGAAACCCTTGTCATTTTCTATGACTACTGAATAATTACAAAAATAGGACAATGCATATAAGTGGTTTTTCACAGGTATGTTCCAACTTAGAGGTTTTAATGAAGAATTTTCGTTTCCACACTTCTCACACCGACAGAGAAAGTAATAGGTACTCCGAACTAATTATTACACTATATAATATATAGGTATATACACATGGATTAAATTCAACACACATATACTCTATTTACACCGTATACACACAAAAGGATTTAAGACAACTTACTTTTTACCACAAACAAAATATAACAAAGGGATTCCCTTTACAGATGAGAGCATTTTCTTTTCATTTGAGATTGACGTAATTAACATGAGAATATTTGGGATAGCACAGAATTAATGACATCCACATGAATCTGCAACCATATCTACATACTGCTTCAAAACTACATTGTCATGATCATCGTAATACAATAAGGAAATCGGTAAAAGTGTTGTTGGGACACAGCACGGACGATTTATTCCTGGTGATAGGTTCAACTGATGAACAATACTCTGAACTGTAGCATGATTTGTCGGTCTCACCTGAAAAAAACCGAAGAAAATCATGTAATCTCAAAATAATATATTTTTTAAAGTTTTTATTAGCATACTATCGTTAGTTAGTTGGATTTTATACTTACCTGTTGTCCCAATGGAAAGGCACATGGACCATCACAATAAAATGCGTTGTACCCTTTCGGTGAAATTATCCATGAAGACCAGCCAATAGCTTCAAAGCTGACAAAAAGATCATGACGACCACATTCTGTTAACGTTCTATTTGCAGGAATTATTGTCTCCGTTTGATTCTTTGAGCGACGACTACGGAAACGACTGACGGAATTTGGGTGACGAATCGAATCTTTATAAAGTAGAGCATGGTGAAATCGAGGATTTTCCAAACCTTAGATACAATCAGCATCAAACATTTATTTTATCTGTAAATCGCTAATGGTTTAAAAATGTCTATCAACAAATAGTTAAAAAGGCACATACTAGAAGCAGGTACAGATACTTCTTCCGTTTCATTAGAAAACGTAGAATTGTTATTAAGGTGAACCTTGACGCGCTTTCGATTGTTAACAGCAGCTTGATGCTTGAAGATACGCATGGAGGTATCTTCATTGAAAAGGACAAGAATTGGTTGTTTGCTATGCAGAGTTTCACCTCTTCTGGAAAATCGAACCGGAACTCTATCTCCACCTAAGCTAGTTGCTGCTACAAGAAATCCATAGTTTTCTCTATCACCTTTGACCCATTCTACCACAGCCTGGTGTATCAATAAAGTATTATTTATATTAAAACATATTTCAATAAGCATCCCGATTTACACATCGGTAGCTGATTGCTACGATAGTATAGTAATGGAAACCTAATAAATTCATCAATCATCAAATTGAAATCACCTGTTTAACATTAAAAATCTCCCATCCCGAACCCAAAGCAGGGACATAGTGAACTCCTAGAAGTTTATGTAGATCGGGAATGGCGAGATTTTTAGGATCCAGCACTTGATATAGACTGAGAATGTAGAAAGGTGTAAGGTACAAGGAAGGATGTAGTTTTTCATGAGGAGTTTGAAGTCTATGAATGTGTAGCTCTGCCTCAAGTACACTTTCCGTTTCTTCCAATCCGGATATATTAAAACTGAAGTAGTCATATAAGGAGTTGTCTCGTTCTATAAATGAGCGGACGACGTGGGCATCGTATGGATTTTTGGCTCTTGTCACTCCATATGAGTCTGTTATCGTGTTGTACAGATCAATCATAAATTCGGGGGCGGGACCTGGAGGGTTCTCTCTTAATGACGAATCCGGTAAACCAAATATCTACAAAAATCAAATCCATTTTCAAATTAAGATTGCTATATATGTAACTGTATGACATTTAGAAATACATAAGTATAATATGCTAACAGTTTTAGAAATGGTCTTAAGAAATGTTTTTAAGACATATTTTACAAATTGAGAAGCACACATGCATATAATTGAACCTTGTTCATCGGTTTTACTTGTGGTAGGCGAAAGTGATTCAGAGATCTAGAGTCAACATATCTCTATTAATAAATGTCATTTATTGCTATTTCTGAATTGGTAGTGTTGACTGATGACATTTAAGCTATCTGTAGCACTAATAGTATATATTCATGGTTTATCTCAAAAATCTGATTATCTAATTCTGTAATGCGTAGAAATCCTAAAAACAGAATTCACGATCTAGGTCAAGTTTCAAACACCAATGAAATTGGGAGCATGAAATAGATAGAGTAGGCAGACAAGGCACCTACTTAAATGATGTACCTAGATACGAGTCTATGTTTATTTACGAACAGCTGCAAGGAGATGAAACGAAGTAAGTGATATGAATAATTGGGTTTATCGTGAATTGGTTTTCCTCTCGTTATCTTCTCGAGTACACATCATCGGGTAGATAAAGAGAAAGAGGAGCAAAATACATACCTTCATTAGATTCCCTATAGCTTTCTCCTTGATGTTTTGGGAGTCGTCAACGAGAACATTAATCTGTATCTCTTGCGTGGGCACAGCAATCACTCGGATCTCTTCTCTCCCATCAGAATCCCTGTAAACTTTCTCATTTTCAAGAGAAGTGAAATTAGACGCAATTGTAGACGGAGGGGTCAACAGGTCGATTAAGTCTAACGGTGACGACGCAGTAGTGAATGTTGTATTTTGATTAGTGATGATAACGGTATCTGTATTAAAACTAATATTATTATTGTCTTGTGTTTGATTTGTTTGTTGAGAAGTATTATCTGTATTGATGATCACAGGGATTTGTCCATGGATTTCAGCTCTGACGGAATCACACTTGTAGCAGAGAAAACAAAGAAATGCAAAAGTAATGTTTCTAAAGGACAACATTTTGGTAGGTACACTTTGACTACAATTTATACTAAATAGAAAAATATGAAAACTAGTAAAATCGTGACATTTTGATGGACAGTGTATAGCTTTCCTGTAAATAGTTTTTCTTCGAACTGAAAGTTAAAGAAATGTATAAAAAAATGAATTTATTTTAGAAATACTGTTGACTGGGCAAGTGTCTTTTAGTGTTTGACAAGAAATTCAGGATTTCCAAGCATTTTAAAACTTTAAATGGGACAGGAGGGCTAAAGTGAGTTAAAGTAAACTAGATAGTACTGATGATGGAGTGTGGCTACATGTTATGTATGTATATTGGTGAGGATTAAAGTGTGCGAATTGAATGTTGTAGCATTTTACATGGATTGGGCCAAAAATATTTGATACGGAAAAAGAGTTGATTTCATGTAGGATATATATGTGGCTATGATAATAATGATGATGCTACATGGTGCATTGCATAGTATAGATTGGATTGGATGGTGAATTGAATTGTGAGTGAAAGATGTGGCGCCATGTGGGCAACTATGTTAGGTATAATTGCAAGATTCAAGATGCTGGCCAATTTTTTAATCTGCTTTTCATCTTGGCACCAGGCCCACCATCAATAACGTAACATAACATAACAACACCAACCAACACAACGTGAGACAAATAGATATGTACTACTCAGCATCATAAGCGACAGAAAATCTTTAATTTAACATAATACTTGTCTATAGATCTACAGATCTAGTATCGCATCGTGGCCTACAGAATGTAGGGACACATACTAAATAATAGCTCTTACTTTACATTTACACTTAGGCTAACACCATGTGATGGCATTGCATTTTGGTGTGAAGTGAAGTTGTGGCCTAACATAGGATAGGATAGGAGATACACGGAGATACCACACATTATGATGATATGACACGACAAGACAACTCCGACCACCACCAGCGAAACAAAATAATAATCACAATCAGGTACAAACATTACATTATTACTAAAAGCTCTACGTATTAAATTAACACGGCCGGCATGACATGAAATTACATTACTTACATTAAACGAATCTTAAAGCTACGCTCTCCACAATAAACTAAGGCATCACATCAGATTAGATTAAATTACGCCAATTTGATAACGGAACTAGAAAATCAAAATCCGGATTCAATATACAAGAGAGAGACTGACAATGAGTAAGTGAGACAAGAGACAGACGACGACGACAACGACAACGATCGTCTCCTCCATTCTCTTCGTCTTGGCTCCGTATGCGTATTTATGTTCTTATAATTTACGAGGATGTTCTCTGAACATATTTTCTTGGTTTTAGGTTCTCTTTAGGTAATTGTCATCAAGGTCCATGATGTTCTCTGTCACCATTACAGAGTTGATGATGGCGTCGTCGCCTCTCCGTAAAAAAACAATCTCTCTCTCTCTCTCTCTCACTGTCTCTTCTGAATATGTAATTATCCTCTGTGGGATTTATAATTTTTATTGTTAAGAAACACCCATACATAGATATAATGACCAGGGAATAACAACAGTGTCTCGATTATATCCCTGTTATATGTGCATTGATATATTTATTTTCCCAAATTACTCTTTTTCTTTGTTAAACCTTTGAAATCTGAGGAAATGTTTATTCTATATCAGTATTTACTTGTTAAATCACTGTACTGTACTCTTTTCTGGTTTGCTCTCCTCAACTCTACCAAGGAATATGTAAGAAAATCATCTAGCGACATCCGCAACCAGTGACGGAGATAAGATTATGTCGCTGACCGTTCTTGTCCATATAAGAGTGGCTCACAAACTTGGTCGCAGTGCACTGACTATGTCCACCGTATAGGGAAGACAGGCACGTACCATTGCTACTAGACCTACACAAAAACATTTTACATTACATTTTATTATGTTGTTCTTCTTCCCAGGGGTCCCATGTCATTTTCATACATCATCTTCTCTCATTCTCCATTATAGAGACATTAGAGCAGTCCAACAGACTACTCTCTACTGTAATTTGAATAACCTATTGGGACTTTTATTCAATCATATTTTTTCTCCCTAAAAACAATTTCATTTTATCGTTTTCTTACCAAACAAGACATTTTGATGCAACTTGGGTGTCCAAACAGCTACCACCACATCGCCCCATACCAATCATCTGTTTACAAATATGTTTTAATCAAGGAAAATCCTTTGAAAATCAGTTTTCATCTTAAAACGCCAAGAAAATGAACATACTTTTGTCACTGGCTCAATAGTTTCCACATTGTCAGACTCAGATTCTGAGTTTTCCGAACTGCTACTGCTACTGCTAAAATTGGCGGAATTTGTTTGGTCAAATACATTGGAGTAGTCGTAGACCTTATAGAATTCGCGAAGGAGATAGCAGTCTCCAACACATTCGCATTCATCTATGACTTGCATGCATTGAGATCCATTGGGTCCCTCAACAGTCACCGTTTTATTTCGAACCGGTCGGCAAGTCTGGCCTGAAGCTAATCCTTGGCTATTTGAATCTGTTGGATTGCAAGAGCCCAAACAACGACCTTCATCAACAATTTTCTCATATGGTGTGCCCACATGAACTCGGACAGGTGAAGAAATCTTTTGACAAGGCTGTGGCAAAGTTACACAATCACAAGACTCGATCACATCCACTAAATTGTCATGACCGCTGATGCTGAAATGTTTTTCTCTGCGAGTTGACGTTGGCTGGCAGGTCGATGACAGACAGGAGCTTGTCGTTGGGATCGTTGTCACAGATGTTGTTTCGGTTTCTCCGGGCTGAAGGGTCAAGTGGGTGTCGGACAATGAGCCAGCATGTTGATTTTGCAAGCTCAAAAAAATCTACATTGTTCAAAAAAAAACATGCTAAGTCCTAAATAACAGCAGTTCAGCCTACGAAGAAAAACAAATTCCCAGATTGAGCCGGATCTTCTAAGCCCTTAAATCAATCTGATCCTCTCAGATAAGGAACTCTTTGCAGTTTTTTGCATTTTCCGAGTGATTAATTGAGAGTGAGATTTCCGTATGTTATGTATGTCCTAGAAACACGTAACATGCCATTCACCACCACCACCTCACTAGTATTATCCAAATCCTTGGTAATCTAATCCTACACTACTGCATTGCATACTAATCGGCCAGACTCCGTACAAAACCCCAGATTCAGACACGTATTTACATTATAGAAAAGGAAAGAACTATTATGTATTTCCTGGTTGAAATTTTCAACTTCATTTAATGCTCATAAACTATATGGAGAACAATTGTGAGCTTGTTTTATGCAAATTTGATGGGAAAGTCGTGCGAGATAAGACGGATTTCAACAATTTCGGCGACAAATTCTTTTCCCACGAGACAATGCTATGACGTGACATTATCTATCTAACTACCTTCCACTTACGACAGCTATACTGCCATTATAATCAACCTATAACTATATCCACCTATTATTTCTTAGCCGGATCTAACTCCTAATCCTTCAGATCCAGTCGATTCAATTGCCATTTCGTATCATCCCCCTTAATACATTGTGCATAGTAGAAGCAATTAATTCTCTTGCCCAATTCCCATTTTCACCCATCTCTGTACACTCTTCTGTCATTCTATACTAATTTCTATCTGTGTTCTTTACACACAGGGCTAGATACACTCGATGAACTTCTAGCATTGTTTACTGCGACACAGCACTATAATATACGCTATAATTCCTTCTACTATAAATCTCAATTCTTAGATTTTTTTATGTTTCTTAATGGCTAAGGAAAACAAAACCAGTAGCTACTCTTCCAGTTAGACTTGGCTTTTGCCTTGCTCATCTGGCTACTATATTAGATACTGTACATGTGTAACTACTAATTTTTTATGCATACATTAATATATACCTACCTGAGTTCTCTGAATAGATTTTCCTTCATCTTTTTATACATTTCTATTTATATCGTAGATATTAGGCACATTTACCTGGATTGGATCCATATGAGGATATTTCTTGAGAAATTTATCGAATTCTTCCCTCTTCAAAGGTTTCAGAACGGGTCTTTCGCATTGTTGACGACATTGACCAACGTCGATTCGCATCTCTCCATCTCCAACGCCTGAAATATGATGTTAATGACTTAATTCTTATTGAATAACGAATTACAACTTAGGTGTTTATGGTATGTATAGACGGATTGGTAAATATCATGCTTATTTTTTGGAGCTTTGTAATTATATGGAATGAATGAAAAGGAAAGAGTGTTGAAAATCTTACCATATCCGATGGTTACAAATTTGGATTCCCGTTTGCAGCATTGATTGAGTGCTTCGTCTGAGTTATCCCCTTCCTGAAGTCTTCTGAAGCTGCCATCTGAAAGGTAAAATAAGGGTTTATCTTTTGGAACAGAACTACTTTGAATATATGCGATTACATGAAACATGATGTTCTCTGTTCTCATCTTTTCTTTAAGTACAATTCTTGATATATGGTAAAGTATGTGAGTTTGTGATAGGGTTCTCTACCAATATTGATGTTTTGGGGTTGAGCACAGTAGTCTTTAATCATTCCAATGAGTAGTGTGAACAGTACAGGTATGAGAAAATTTGCACAAACCATTTTGCTTTGATTCACTGAGAATATTATTGATAATTAGTAAAGTTTCCGAGGGTGAAGGATTGATTTGAGTATTTTATGGTTTATTATGAATTGTCTCAAGTGTGGATTCGGAAGAATTGTCGAATATCAACTGTGTGCCTCAGAATGAGCTAACTAGTTCATTTATACTTACTTACTTACATTGTGATTTAATTGAGGTAGCACAGCTAACCTAAAGCTCTATCTCACAGTGTCCAGTGTGTCTACTTGGGATTGTCAGCAACAGGTGCTGATTCTACCTGCTTTGGTTTGGTTTCGTTTGGTTGCTTTGGTCTTCATCGCAATTCACTATGTCCCATTATTCATGATCAATTAAATCCCTGCTCGTCTTACTACATGACCATGTCTTTGATCTTTTTTATCTCTTCTTTTTACGAGCAAACAACTATCTAGAATTCTGCATTACAATCATACACATTCATAGATAGATACTTAATATGTGGTTAGTGCATATGTACACGTCTCTGTCTTCATAAAATCAAGACTACGAGCTCTAATCACGAAAAATCCATTTGTCTCTCGCTTAACAGGACGCTACTAGAATAGTTTTGATAGAACATCATCCGCGCAACAGTTCTACATCCTGGCATTAATTACTGACCAGTAGCAATTAATTAATTTCCCCAAGATTCCCAAGATATTCGCTAATTTTTCGGGAATTTTTCAAAATGAATTCCTTTGGACCATCAAAGCATTCCACATAGGCTACGTTATCTCTCCTTCCTTCGTCGACAAGTAGTGTTAGTAGTTTAGTAGGTAGTGGATAAAGTCGTAAGCCGCTTTCCTTGTGTTTACAGTCGGCTTTCCTTGTTCGTTTGCAGGTGTGCATGCAAATTTCCATAGTCTACGTGGGCGTCAGTTCGTATTATGATGCCGTGCCTTGTGTGTGTGGCCTGATATCTTTCTTTTCTGCACTATCTACTACTAGCATAGTAAATACTATGCAAGATTATTCTATTGTGCCTAGGTGAGTTGACAGGACACACCTTTTCCTGCTTTGGCGAGCCTCAGCTTCACTTATTGATAGTGCAGGTTGGCGACAGGCCGTCTGTTCAACTTTTCTGTCATTTCTACACATAAATATATAGATTTACGACTCTCTGCTTTGCAGGACTTGTACTTGTACGATTAATTTTCTACCTTACCATCTCAAAATCACATCATCATTGTACTTTTAACTTGCTCTCTCATTATTAAATACACGACACCAGTGCTTATAGAACATTTTTTGAATTCGCAATCTAATTCATACATTGCATATACATTTGTGCATCATATGTAATATATCCATGCTTCTATACATATAGAGATATATGCAAAATGTTATAATAATCACAACAATCATATAATCATATAATACATGCCATGAATCTATTTACATTTTATTTACAATCATTTTTCATGAACCTTTCAACAATGGTATTCTCAGAAAATAAATACATACTTCTCCCTATTTCTATTTAGGTCAGGTCACATTCATTCAATAAATTCAAATCTACTCAGTAATCTACATATCATATCACCAACAAAAACATCCATAAGGTAATTTCTTTGTAAAGCTGCCCTTATTTGCCCGTTTATCCTTGAGTAAGATTTTAAGATTGCATTTTACTATAAGAACATGAATACATAACTTTTAGCACATGGCTCTTGGTATATTTGGATTTTTAGATTTTTTTTCTCCTCCTGATTCATGTTTAATTTATAAAAGGTTGACAATTTCATGTAATCCAATTGAAATATGAATTTCTGTTATTTGATATCAGATTCTTGAAGAACATGGTATACGTAACATCATCGCTGAAACCTCAATGTAAACTGCAACACTATCCCTTTTTGAATCTAACATTTTTTCCACTTCCATGAATGAAATGCACGAAATAGTGACAATAATGATTGTTCAGAATAAATGCGAATGTATGATATGCCCAATGGAAATCTATTGGACATGACATTTGAATGAACTCTCTACTAAGTTTACGACTTTTCTTTTGCAATTGCAAATAGATTTTGATGACGACAGTGGGTTGGGCATTCTAAATTAAAACACTTCTAAATCTAGTGAGTACTAGATAGTGGCATCATGCAATTGCGCATATTAATTCATCTTACATAAACGCTCGTGAAGTGCATGAATGAATTTTAGCAAAGCTATACTCTGATTTTTCTGTTGGGATTTTTATTTACGACACCCTTGTGTGCACAACGATCGAGTCAGTAAAATCTCTTCAGTAATTTGACCCTTCGTGGTTAATGCAATTTTATTTTAATATGATGAACTAATGCAGCCGATTCAAAGAGCTCATATTATTTCGTTGTGATGTGACTTATTCGCAAAATTGCCAGCCTGGCGCCAAATGAGACTCCTCACACAACCACATCTTTTCTGTCCAATTTGTCACGGGTGACAGGTCACAAACTGTCACTTCTTGTTCAGTAGGCGGTGAAATTCTTCTTCCATGTGTTCATCCTCTTAAGTATCATGTAGGTAGTGGGTGGATGAAAAATAGTCTCCGCAAATTATGTGTATGTTTATTCGGATAACCACAAAATCCGCAATTTGTTTACTTTGTCATGAATTACTTCGTAATTGATCAAGTATGGCAATTAAATTGTAATAGCATACTCCGCATTCGGAATACTTTCTTACATGTAATATTAGCACTTTAGTTTATTTCGGGGACTCCGCATTTGCAATTCTAGTCATTTCATTCATGTCTTTATAGTTGCTACTACACCGTCGACCGTTTTACCTGTTTCATTTCTCGCCGAGATAATAAAAGGATCACAGACAGATACATTAACATATGTTATTTCCAAATGATCGCCCATTTTTTGAAGATGCTAATTAAATAGGTAAAGATCTGCAAATTGATATTTTTGGTTGTGACCTTTTCTTTTTCAACGAATTACGTTTTTTGTACATATTTCCTATTACTTGGCGAAAAACTTTTGCCTTTTGAGACAATTTTTTTTTCCTTTTCCTGGATTTCGGGGCTGGCTGAGACCTTATCATGTATGGCAGTTGTTTTTCGATATTATGGTAATAGTTTTCATACATATTGTTGACTAATAAAATTGAAAAAATTTAATAACATGTGTACGAGTCTTAACTGCATCCTGTCTAAAAATGTAATGGCCCTAATTAAGATGTTTTGTTCAACTTTACTGGTGGTTGAATGTTGATGAAGCTGATGATTGACTGTTTATGATAGTACATAAAAATAAAATGCTACAATTAAATGGGACAATTAAATCAGTAAAGTCCACGTTTAATTGCTATGCAGTCATGCTTTTGACATTTGTGTTTGTGTTGGGAACATGAGAGTCAATTAAATTCTAGCAACTTAGCAGGTTCCTTCAACTAATAAATGTGTCCACATTAGTTTTATGATGACATTTACGCTTAGCCGGTAATTTAAGTAAAGAACGCATCTTTTGCAAAGTAATTCCTCTAGAATTAGTCATAGGTAATATTATTGTTGTACTCCTGCAAAATTTATGCATAGTAGTCATCATGTCTAGTCAATACAAACCAAGAAGATAATATTATTGTGATGACAATGACTGAACGTTCCTGTGCACAGTACAAACATACACGTTTTTCTTCACGATTCATGCCAACTAAGCCAAATCAAGACACTTGCTATCTTTGTATCCAACTTAATGTAGCTGTAGCCTTCTGAAAGATTAATGTATTTTGCCAAAGGTTAAAGTTGTATTTCTTTTGCCAATTACACATTCCCAAAATAAAGATTAACTTTGATTGTACTACATGTAGTAAACAATTATGCTGGTATCATTACTGATATATACTATCAGTGTTAAACTCATTAAAATATACGTGCTCGATGTGCCTATGAATATTCGACCCTAAGTTAATAATAATGTTGTCTCTGCTTTCTAATGTCATTCTGTCCCTGTCCGTTACTAATTCGCGCAAAAAGCAACGTTCTTATACATATGCCCTAAAAATCGATCTATTAAATTGAGTATTTCATATAGGTAATAGTTTCAAACAAAATTATTCAGATTCCACCTTTTGTCGCTTCCATCCATACAAATAGGTTATTTATACAGGTGAACCAAATAGACACAAAAAAACTTGTCCCGTTCTGAAT
>JAAAYG020082118.1:6383-37185 GCA_009936455.2 Tomocerus minor | reverse complement strand
CTGACCTTATCTTTACTCTCGATACAATCATTATATATACAATAAGCAATTACCTTACGTCAGGATTAACTAAATGAAAGGAGTACTGTTTATCCCAGATCCACAAAAAGGCAATTAGGATTTTTTGTCGTAATGATTGTTTATTATTATTGTTTATTGTTATTATCTGAACCCAAAAGTAAAATCTACTACAAACTAACAAAAACAGTATAACGGCTACGTATATAAGTAAAAAAAATCTTTGTTAAAATCTCTGGGGAAAATGCTACAGTGTCATTTATCAGTTGGGAAGTTTCTCATGAAATTAAATCACTGTCAGGACTTATACGGGATGAAGTACGCCATACTGTATGTTTGAAAGATCCTACGTCAAATCTCCTTTCCTCAACAGCATCGTCAATAGAGAGAGACTGGGAGCCTCAATAGATAGACAGTCACACATATACAAAGAAATTGTGTAATACAATGTGTATAAGTCAGACCATCATTGGAATAAATATTTAAAGAGAATGATGCAACTGTTGTGTAGTATATCTCAGGGGTAATTTAAACGAAAGGGATATCATGCTTTGTCAATTGTCCCTTTAAAAGACATGTATAATTGACGGTAATTTATTTTGGTGAATAGGTCATCAATATTTAGAGTGTATAATTGTAACGGAATTAGAGACGGCATCTACATCAAATGGCAGCAGAACAGTCAGAATATTTCAAACTCTGCCATTTTGCGTTATCTGCAATGCAATATAAATAATTCAATGAGCCCCTTTCAACCGTTGTTGACATTGACAATAATGCATAGTGAAAGGCGGTTTTCTCCAATCCTGTTGGGGCTTTCAAGTGCCATTTTTATTTCATGAATTTTGTGCTGAACATATTGTGTATTCTGAACGCGAAATTATGACAATGAAATTAGGCTTACAGAGAGGAGAAACAATCAAAGCAAATTAGCAGTAATAGGAATGATATGAGAGAATGCGTACATCTCGAAAATGTTTTGAAATGAACAAAGACATTTCATGGCAAAGAAATACATTGAAAAGTTGGAAATGAAAAGGTAAAAACATTGTAATATTCATGGCAAGTATCAAGATAATTCTGCATCTGCCGACAACTAAGCTAGATCAAGAGTGTCTGGAAAAGAGGGAAGTCACATTCGGTAAAGCCACCTAGCAATTTCTGCTGTTCGTTGAAATTGCAGTGAGGAGAAAGGGAAATTACAGAGGAAAGCGTAGAAGCACAACCACTATCAGTAGATCACAATTGTACTCTATTTCAATTACAGACAGGTATACCAAATCTAGTGGTCGATATCTGTAAGGTGACGTAAATGGAATTCGTCGCAAATGGTGGCATAAGTTTCACAGACCTACATAATGCAACCTGTAGGGCATGGTTTTTGAAAGACGTATATTGTAAATATTTGATTATTCCATAATATTTAATTCCAAAGTTGGTTATACGAGTAATGGTAGTAAATGGTGAATTGCATCTAATGGAATGATCCAAATCGTTAATGTATACTAAACGAGTGAAAAAGTCCACTGCACAATTTGTCGAAATAAAATATTGAAGGCTAAGTAGGTTGGGTTGTAGTAGCAGAGCCATTAAGAATAATGAGATCCTTAGATGTATACGGGCATAGTTCAATTTACATGGTCAATAAATAATAAATGTGTTAGCCGCGAGTCACAGATTGTTGGTTACAAAGGACAATATAAATTCAGGGTCAATTGCATTATGTATGAAGAGAAAGAGTGTTGTATAGCAGGAATATTATAGCAGTAGCTTCTAGGTAGGTAGGTATTAGTTATAAATATGGTTGGATGTAGACATTGACATTCGTTTAGTAGAAGGTAATATTTTCCTATTGCATCTGTTTATTGAATTAGGTAGTTCATGACAGAATGGTGATATCATTGGCAGTGGAATAAAAGCTGGTGGCTTGGCCTTCGCATTGAGTTCCTGGAAAAATAAGCTGTGTTCACACTGCTGTTAGTTATATTCATTGGTGTCATGTATTTAGATTATGTAGATAGGAAGGAGACATGGAGTTTTCACTTGTGTGCAGTGAAAGCAAGGAGAAAGGCATAAAGAAAGTTTAGAGTAAATGATATGGCCACACATACATGAATAGAGAAGATAAAAAAATAGTAGGAGACGGAATATCGACAATGATTTGTAAAAGTGACTGCTGTAAGCTGGAAAGAAAACAGGAATGAGTGGGTGTCAAAAGTGTTTGTGAAGTCGGGCAAGAAGGGTAGAGCGTTTGAAGCTGTGCAGCTATCTCTCTGCATGTACACTTATGCATAAAGTGCAGCGCTAAGAGCCACGTTGAATGAACCAGAGACCTGTTACCTTCAGTTGGGCAAGTCTCCATAAGGATGTCCTATTCCTCGCTAAAGTAGTTCAGTCGGTGACGACGACGACAAAGGTGGCTATAGCCCTTATTATGACTCCTGTCTATAGATATTCCAAGTTCTCTCTCGTGGCAGCCGTAGGTCCGGCTGACTATGAATGGGAAGTTGGAACAGGCTTTTCTGCGCACAACTATTGATTGCCGAATTTCTTGACGCAACTGGGAAAGTTGGTGGAAATAACCCGTGGGTTTGGATTGGACTGGAATAGTGTACGTTGTATGTCTTGTGACCATATTGGATTGCATAGGAATCAAAGTGTAAGCAGTGTACAGGAGCATATACCTACTAACTAGTAGTACAATTGAATACAATACAACTTCTAGTGGTTCTATTGACTGTTAGGAATTTACTCCTATTGGGATTTACTAGCCGTGACATATGATCTCAGAAATTTAATCTAATTTGTTACTCTGACTTTTCGTTGAAATTTCACTAAGATTCTAGTGTCAATTATCTCTTCGTTGACCAAGGTCGTGCCTTGGAAGCGAGGGGAGAGTTCCAAGGCATCGTCGTCATCGTCAAATCCACAATTCACAGTTGGCCCGAGTGAGACTCATCCGGGGAAATGGTGCGTAACCCAAAAACCGACCAGGGCCCCGAGGTCAAACCTATTCCTCAACCAACGGGTAAGTACTCTCTTCAAATTATCACTCTATGCTTATATAAGATAAGGCCAATCACTGATGAATATAATTATAGAAATTAGACATCAAAACATTTTGAGTTTTCCTCAAAGAAAATAATTCCAAGATTACTTACACAATGCTATGACGAGGGTTAATGCATTGCTGGCTAATTACATTTTCACAGTTGACTGTAGTCATCAATTATTTCGTGTAAATAACGAGGTTTGGTTTCAGCAATCAAAAGCATAATAGTGTCAGTTGCCACCGCCCGTGATGCTTTAAAATGCTACTGACAACTAACAATTCAACTCAATTTGGCTTTCTCCATCTCTCAATTATCTTTTACTTTCTTCATTCTTCGCCTGTAATGTTAACTGACAGCATGTCCCTCAGATAAAATGCCTTAGAGAATCATTCCCTTCCTCCCATTTACTATTATTATTTGACAATAATCAGACAAGCCTAAAAGCTAGTACAAGACTCCTAATCACATCTGAAATGGACTTCATTGTTGTTCATCGAGTTAATTTCTCCGTGCTTCTCCTTATAATAATCTCATTTCTATATAGACAGACTATAAGGATATAATAACCAAAATTCTTCCTGCCATAGACATACACAAAGTGCAAGGACTATTAATATTTATTCTGCAACGTTTTCCGGTGTCTGGCAAACTGAACTAAGAACAGTGACTTCAGCCAGAGAGAGCATGGCTTTAAATTAGATGGTTAATCTCATTAGCGTTTACTTTAGCTGTATTAATTGAGAAGTTGACATTTGATAGCCGAGTCATGGAAAATGCAATTTAAACAGATTTTAATTAGTGATTTGTACAGAATAAATGTTATTGCACTCAAGGAAAGAGAAAGTACATTCCTCCTTGCCTGGCCTAAAATGAAAGTTCAATTAACTTGCAGCTGGCAGGGAAAAAGATATAGCAGAATACTCAGTTCAAGAATACCTACAAACAACTGATAATCTAAGCAAACAAACACGGTATACAGTTACGGACAATTACTCTGCGTACATAACTAAGTGGAAACTGCCTTGTCATTTACTTTCCCTGTCCATTTCAATGAAATGGTCACAATCAAAAATTCTACTAGTTCTTGCTTTAAATGCTGGAGGTAATCCTTACATGTGTTTACTTTCTCCACTTTTTCTTATTGTTAGTGACCTCTACTGTCAAATACAATGTTGCATAATGATTACAGACATTAGTGGGGCAGTAGTATTTAAGAGTACGATTGATCAACGAGAAAATTAAATGAGTTGATAAGGACATTATGAAAAATATACGGTAATTCAATAATAAATAATAGGCCGAGGCTTGATAGATGAATGTAATATAAACAAGTTTCATTATGAAAGTTAATTAATTACTACATAATAGTGAAAGTAGATCTCATATTATGGTTGTGCAACAATTGTGCGGCAAAATTAATAACGTTTGATCGGAAAATGGTGGTGTGCAGGCACGGACGCAAATTGCGTGTGCAAGATCATTAGTGAAGCCAGTATGAAGTATATGGATCAAACGATCATTAAATAAGGAAATGTATGTTAGTATTTTCTACACGGAAAATTCGTCAATGTCTGATCCGTTAATATTTACTATCCTTTCATGCAAATATACAGCTGCTTTAGTAATTACTGTCCTGAAAAAAAGTAGTATACGCTAAATCATCGGGCTCCACATGTTTCGGAGATAAGGATTTTTCGCTCTATGTTCTATAGTTGTCAGGAATTTTTATATGAGAATGTGATGAAAAAAGTGTGTTCCATGCAAGTCGTTAGCCCAGAAACCTATATTATGCAAAAATGTAAACAAGATTATTAGCATATCTAAAAATACTGGTTTCACATGACATAACACCCTTCAAGCTGTGAAGAAACAAGAAAAAGGATTCGGAATACTTAAATGAACATGCACTGCATCTGAAATTAAGATGAACATCCGTTTCATTACTCTTCAGAAACACTGGGGGTACTTGTCCTTGTCCAGATTAGAAAGGGATCCATATTGCCTTTGCCAAGGATTTAATTACTTTCCAAATCTGGAGCAAGTCCTCGAATTCTGTCGTAATGAAACATGATATCACGATTATCTCATGGACTATGAATTCAAGTATACTCTATCTAACTAACGGTAATTGAAATCCCTTGCAGTTAATATAATCAAGATATACTTTTCTATAGCATACCTAGTTCATTTCTAACTAAATTAAGTGTTTCTGGGTGTGTAGAGTGTTAATTGGATGATGAGATGATAGTGTCCTTATCTATATTTGCCACAACTTGAAGTGATAACGTCATAATTGTATTACTGCATGTGTAGGCAGTTATTTAATTCAATTTAGAAAACGATTTGTAGACATTAAAAAGGAAAATGTAACTGTAGTGGTTGAGTTAAGTCATGAAATCAGTTATTTATAGCAACATGAATGGATAGAAAAATAGATGTAGTAGTACAGAGAGGAAAGAGAAAGAAAAGAAATTGGAGTAAAAGTTGAAAGTGTGCCAGAAAAATCCGAATAGATCCAGATGGTGCTGACAAGTTCTTGCTCGGCCTAAGATTAGCAACTGTTACGAAGGGATCTGCTTGGCAAATACTGCCATTTGCAAATATTTAGAATGAAAACATATGGAAAGATAGGTAGCGTGTAGTAGTACATCTTTATGTCAACAGAATTTACATAGGTCATACGAATACAAGCGCGTTTGAAATGTAAATATTATTGTACACAAATATCATAATATTTGATGATATGATAAGGTATCTTTACATAATTCCTTGGAGTGGTGAATGAAAATGTAAATCCCCCTCTGGGTTCGAACCCAACTTTCTCCACAAATACAGAGTGGGCGACGAAGAATAAGAAAAACAAGTGAAATAGTGAAAGCAAAGTTTTGGCCTGGAGCTGCGATGTTTCAAAATAAGAAAAGGATTCCGGGTCGGAAGGTCATTTTCGTCATAGTCCATTAACCATTAACCGAGTCTTGACTTAGCACTTCCCTTCTTTTTAAACATAGTAATAATAGTTTATATCTGAGTTTGGATAGGGGAAAGTAGTATTTTTCTAGCTAATAAGCACGTATGTGGATATATGGGTAATGCAACTGTATAAGGACAAATATTGCGGAACTAAGAGTCAAAGACATGAATAAAGTCGAGACTGAAGCAGAACCAAGTCGAGAAAAGTGTAAAGCAAAGATTTAGCTCGTTGTGCCCTTTATGTGTGATCTGTCATGCGATAGCACAGCTTTCCCCCAACCAACCAACATATATGTATGTAATTCAATACGGAGACTTTTTCCCAAACTCTATCTTATAGGGATAATGGGAATAAGGAAAATTCACACAAGTGACTAAGGGAATTGTGGATAAGAATAATTCTGTGGAGCGTAGATCGACACTTCCAGTGCTCCTTCTACTATTAACTATTATCTTATTGTGAGGAGGTCGTTGTTGAAGGCTTTGAGGGTATTATTGTAATAGGAGGTTGCAGGACCCTGTATTAAGATGACATGCTTGATAAATACCTATATGTCCTCCCTATACACTTATTGTTAGTCCATTTATTTTCACTCTCCATCTATTCCATACTACGCAGCTAAGGACCTTGTCTTTTGTAGGGACTTCTGACTTCTGTCCTCTGCTTCAACTTCTTGGGCATTCGACAGCTAAAAATTGGTCGACGAACCGGAATTATTTTTGAATAGAAAAGAATTAGAAGAGTCTTATCATTTGACTCGACTTTCGTTGACAACCTCCTTCTCAAGAGCATCTTTCCTTCATAGTTGACTTAACATTTATGGAAGTTTTAGCCAGCCCATACTCCGGATAATAGCCATGTCTTCTTTAGCTACATATACATAGCATAAACTGACTCTTCTTCACTTCACTCCTCTCCCCTCTCACTTTTTTCTTAACAATGAAACTTTTCCATTCCCTGAATAATACACATTGATTTTCTCAGTTTCCGTACCACTATGATTCATAGTCTCACATAGATCTCAGCTTCTTGGTCATTGGAAAAGGAATTATGTACAAAAGAACTGGACCAGGAGCTAGGATTACTTAACATTTTTATTATTCATATTACTATTATCAATTGCTAATTAAATCTTCGAGTAACAGAATTTGTAGCAACTATATCAATAATGCACATAGGTAAAGGCAAAGGAATACATTTATCTCACAATATTATATATTAGTAGGTATGTGCTATAGGTATAGGCAATCATCAATAAATATCTATGCCAATAATATGCAATGAAGATTATAACTAGAACTTCTGAAGAAAAGTATTTGATAGGATGAACCTTTGCCCATTTATAATCTCTTCGAAAAATCCGAAATCCTAATTTAATAAACAGTTATAGTAATTTATTAGGAGATCACAGAACCGGATAATCGAATTCTACTATTATATACTTCTGCGTTATTATTACGGGTATTTTAATTCGACCTCTATTCATTCACAATTCTAATTACAAATCCGTTCTCTGACAATACTTATTCAGTTCCAGATATCTCTTCACTTTCATTGACGTATGTAGTAGGACTTTTTGTCGAATTATGTTCGGAAACTTTTTTTCCTTCATTGGGAAGGCGTAATAGAATCACAATGCCCACTTCAAATTCAAGAGAATGAGCCATACGACCAAGTTGTGTGTGGCTGCGGTTGTAAGCCATAAGACTCAATCTTTCCTTTCTGAAAGGATCGAAAGGTGACTTCTTCACTTCATGCTGTTTTATTCGTTGTAGTGCTTTGCCATTAGAGCCTGTCATACAAGCAATGCAATGGAAGGCAGGATTTGCCATGTAATAGAATTGTAGAATATCATTTTAGGTGAATGGAATAAAGATACTTAGAAAATCTATTGTGAAGTTTCTGAAGATGAGCTTCTTTCTTTTCTTTTTTATTCCGGGATTTTATTATTGAATTTGCTTAATATCACATCTTTTCTATTATTCCCATTCACATATGACCTGTGAAATCTTTCTCGACTATAATGTACAGCTGTAAGCAGAAAATGTGCTTATATAGATTATAGATAAATCACAGAAGAGTTTCATCAGATGTTACTTTGTAATAATATGCTTAAAAGCTCCTGCAGACTTAGTAGAAACGGATAATCAGTTTTTATCGCTGATGTGTGCATGGCTTATGGCTTCCAAAGTGTATTCATAGATTTTATTTCATTTAATTTGAATAAAATTCGCCAGGGAGGTTGTCATTTTGAATGACGTCAATAGAAACACTGTTAAATTAAATTATTACTGTTTCTAGTTTGATATTATCCATCCTGAATGCACAAATACGTCGCACATGGCTCTCAACTTTTGTCCATGTTTGTATTTAACTTCTGAACTGACAAAAAATATTATAGATTGGCAGTTGCTTCGCAAAAAAGTAAGAATATTGCCATCTCGGTGTTTACCAACACTCGAGAATAGTCGAGACTAGCGTATTTTTCAGCAATATTACTTTTTGCCATGTACCTATTGGTAATATGTATTCATAAAGTATCGCCAGAAAAAGTGCATAACGGAAAGAGATCACGTCACTTTGAAATCGTTTCTTCTTTTGAATATCAAATAGCCTCCAAATATCTGGGTGGCTCTTGAAGAACGGCGAAACAGCAGAAAATTTCACGTAGTGTATCAAAATTGCAAGTACATTCGGATGTCTAGCCACGGTAAAAGTTTCAGTTCAGGATAAAATGCACAGAATGAGATCAAAGATAAGTATCCCAAGACGATAGCATGTTAAATAAAGTATTGGCAGTTACGCTCTCTCCGATGATATACTCTCCATATGGCAGCCAACATCAATATCTTTTTTTTTATCCTTTTCTCTAAGAGTTCATCGTTGAACCGACATATTTTTATGCTTATCTGTATTGCATCTTTAATGGAGAAGGATAATTCCATTGAAGAATTATGGCATAGAATCCAAATGAATGCGATGCAAATTCGGATGAGATCCTTGAAATATAGAATTCTCACTCCATTGAATTGTCAATTCAAATCTCCATGAATAGAACGCTGTAGATGGATAAAAATTCAAGAGGAAGGATAGATGAATAGATATGGACTTAGGTATTACCAGTGCTTATGCTTATGGAGGTTAGCGCAAGATTCTCTCCGCACTCCTACGCACACCCCGTATTTCATTAGGAATGAGCAGATGGAATATAGCCAAAAGATTAAATCCATACGAAAAAATAGTCGAAGTATTTTATATACTGCACACACTATGTATAATATATAATATATGCACTATATGTAACAGTCATGTATCAGAAAATGTTCTCTGATTTTGTGGAAATGCATATCTGGAAATTCCTTCTTTGGCAAATAAATAACTTGATTTATAGTAACGCAAAATTTTCGGAAATTAGAGTAATTTTTGGAAAAGCTAAATATTTTGAAAGTTGGTTATAAATCGATTATGATATTTTGTCTAACATATTTTAGGGACATTTAATGTACATCACATATATTTATTACTTGACAGATATTGCTAGTCCTTATAATCATCCGTTATCTATCAAGTACACTATGACACTGTTAGTATACAGAATATGTAACTTAATTGTTTGTTAATGTTAAAACATAAGTACCAGTAGCCAGCAGAATCGGAATTATGTCTGCCGATTTCCGACAAAGAAATGTATTTTTGCGCACTCATTTCCCAAGTCAGCTTTCCTGATTAAGTTTTGGAAAAGCGTATTGTATTGCTGATTACGATGCTCACAAGTCCAAATTTTAAAAACGAGTGTATAGTGTAAACAGTTGAGCTCGTTGGAAGTAGATTATTTTTATCAACTTCGAAAATTTTACTCTTTTATTAGTCCCAAATCCTCGTAAAAACATCCCTCTTGTTACACAGTACTTACACGTTCCTACTTCAGCAGGTTAAAATGAAAAAGCTGAGTATCGTTTCTAAAGGCGCTCGGTATTAGAAAAACATTTTTGAATATTATTATACTGAAAAAATTACCATCTAATATCTAAGAACAAAATGAATACTATATAGTGAACATGGGCATGAAAAGTACGTCTGTACACTGTACAGTATCAATTTGTTTGGAAGAGATTAGAATAGCGATTAGTACTTTACGTTTCACGAAATACATGATTCCATCACTGAATATTTGCTAACTATTATTATTATCGTTGAAATAACTCTTTTTCTTGTGTAAAGTGAATTTCAGTGGCTAGTGCATGTATTGTAATGGACTTTCTGCTCAAGGCAGCTGGGTAGACCAAGTTTGCAAGATTTTATTAGATGTTTGTGGATGATAAATTCTGTGCAGTTGGTGAATTCCAAGCGTCAAAAACTCATAATAAAAGGCGTTTTGTAAAAGAAGTAAATGAAGGAAATGTTTGTAAGGAGGAAAGATTTCAGAGGTTATGGGTAGATCCGGAACTGAGTTTTATCTTATGGGGGACTGTCATGCAACGGACTTGGAAACTATTAGGGAAGAGAAACATGGCAGCGTCAAAGTAATGTTGTGCCTAACTTTAATTTTCTGGTAGTGTTGTTTGTATTAAACGAAGTGATGCCTTTTTTCACAGACGGGAGGAGGAGGGAACTAACTGTTCAATAGAATGCGGAGAAAGAGAGATAGCTCGTCGGGAATATGCAGTCAGTAGTCATAGTCAGATATCTTATTTTCTTTGCAGTGAAATAGGATCGGACGGCGGACATAGAAGAATGCGTGTGCTTCATGTCGAAGAACTATATTTCTCCCACTCATTTTTCTTGAATCGCTTGAGATGAAGAGAAAGTAGATTCCTTAGTTTTGTTACTGAGTCTCTGCTTTCGTTATTTACACTTTTACCGTGCAGAAAAGCCAAGAGGACAAGAACACCTTGATGAAAAACATTCTTTGGAATATATCCTGTCAGAAGTGAAAATAGAGTTTCACCATTCTTTACGCAGCTGGGCTCAGTCTGTCTATTTAACCAACACTGATGACCATGCAGCTTTCCCCGACTATTTCTATTCCCATCAAACACTCGAAATGAATCTTGGATTCTCTCGCTCCATTTCATTCTTTTCTAGTTCATTCTTTTGTGTAAACATTGCGTGTGAATCAGATCCTTTTCACTTTGAGAGTCTCGGAAAAAATACGATGAAAGTTGTAGTCATTTATAAATTCTTTGTCCACCAAATGACTTACAAGCACGAAACTCTTATCGCCCACTAAATAGGTACATATCAAATATTCCTTTTAATTTCAATTCCAATTACTCGTTCTACGGATAAATACAAACCTTTCTTTGGCTCTACGACTACTTAGTAGCAGCATAGAAAAAAAAACAGAATAAAAAACCTGCTAGTAAAAGAATTATTTATTTCCTGGCAGACTTTATCTGGCTCAAGATAAACTTAGAGTCAGTGAAATCATCTGCGCCCTATTTTAAGCACTTAAATACTAAATATATGGAAATGTAATGTAAATGTGGGAGAATCACATTTGCGAATATTTCATTCTGCCCCAGACAATATAAACGTCCATAGCTAGCCCACTTACCATATATCTGTAATGTGTATGCACATCTTGTATTTTATTTTATTCTTCAGTATTATCAACGGAGTAAGTAAGAACTATAGGAGAAAGGCCAAAATGCTCTGTAGCTAGAGGGATTGGAGTGTTTAGAAAAGCGGAAAAGTGCAATGGAAAGTTTTCGGCTATACGAAAAGGACATGCATGGGGAGGATTTAAAAATCCTAGTTAATAATATTCTCACAATCAGGAACTGGGCTGGCTTCCATTTTGGAGACAGCCGGTTGCGTAAACGAGAGCGAAATGAAGTTATATGGCGAAAGACATAAAAGAGGAAGAAAGTGCACTTATTTAGTAGAGGAAGCTAATGTCCCCCATATGCATAAAGTAAGATGTACAATAATAATATGGGTTTAATCTGAAGTTACAGCTAATCCCACTGGTTTCATGGGAGGATTACATTAAATATTGCTACAGGCCACCAACCAACTTGTTCTTTTGCGTCTTCCCTTCAACTTGGCTCCGGTTGACGCTGGCTGTGAGAGCCAGCTCCTTTTATTTATCGAGGGAAAGCCATCAGCCCACGATTAGCAAGCAAATGTGGGGAGATGGTTTATGAATGCTTATCGTCTGTCTAAGCTGTAGTTGCAGTAGAAATAGGGACATTATGTATAATACGTGTGGAGATACGAGTAGGTACCTAACTAAATATACCTACGTATAACTGCTCTATATGTGCTACCATGATTATTAAAATATCCAGACTACTCCGGTTCGACACCCGTTTCTTCCTATCCACTTAAGTTAACTTTGCGCACACTTCTGTTGCGTTGTGTAGGAACATTAGTTGTTTGAACTCATTAGTTTCTCGAGAGTTGTTTGTGATCAGGTACAAAAGCTCTCGAATACATTACCTACTTCTGTTCTCTATCATTATGGAATATAAAAATTGGCAGTGTTCTCCTCTATTTTCCTTGCTCACTTAGTTTGGTTGGTGATGGAGGGTTGAGTTTGAGCACCTGCTAGTACTCACGCTTCACATTTTCAAATTAAGAATGCATAGTCTGTTGGCAATTTTGCCATTAATTCCAATCACACACGTTTTCCATTAATGCCGAGTTTTATTTTATGATGCCATTATGTGCTGTTGCTCTATGTATGTGCATTTACATCATACACAGCACAGATTTTCCTCATTTCACTAATAAATTAAATGTGTGCTTGGCTTCTGCTCCCTCCGTAAAAGGAAGTCATATCATAGCTGTTTAAAAACGACTGTATATCATCTCTAATATTTACCACATTAAAATAAATAAAGCATAAAATTCTAGGAAATTGGAAGGGAAGGCTTCGTATTAATAATTTAACTACGACGGCACGGGGTCTCAGCGTCTCTCCAATTCTATGCACATTTCACTAGCGTGTGATACACATTTATTAATAAAGGAGGCTACAGAATAATAAATTCAATTTTCAGGATTAGCACTGCAGATAACGATAAATAGAGGTTCGTGCTTTAAACGCTTCGGAAAATGGAGGTTTTGCAAGGAGTCTATGTTTCGTTCAGCGATATTCACATTATACATGAGCCTGTGACTATAGATGAGTATTTAGAAGCATTATTTTATGGATGGCTAGGTTAATAGATAAATGCATTGCATAGGCTGGTGAGTTAATGTGAGGTAATGCTTATGCCCCCCATTAAATACATTAGTTGCCCGCTTGGCTGAGCTTTAAGCCTTTATGAGGAGGAATTGTACTAATCCCAGGGAATTGTAGGACATATGTTCCTATCGGCTCATGTACTTCACATTACACCCTTCCTCATTTCCAAACCAAGTGGAGTACACTACATGATGTGGTCTACATCGTCCTTCTACGATACATCTATCTGTATCATAGATTTACTCTCTGTTCCTCCCTAAGTACTCTCTCTTCTTATTGGAAATGAAAACGCAACCTTTTTACGGACCTCCAGGCTTTCTTCTATTTTACTTTCACCTCGCATTTAGTCTGACAAGAATACCGAATTAGATTTTATTTTCCTTCATCTCCTCCTTTTCACTTTCTCCCTTCTTCTTCTACTTACTACAACTATACGTGCCACACTCGGAAAAAAACTATAACTTTTTTACAATGTTATTACAAGCCTTACAACTCAATTTGATACTTGTTAGCCGCACTCACAGGATAACTTTATTTCTTAGACACAAGATTCAATTTTGCTTGAGAAATGATGCTATAAAAACTCCTTTTATTATTACCATTCACATCATGGATCCTTTATTCACAATGCACTGCAGTATTACACATTATTGTCAAATTAATTTGTATTGGTTGCAGTAGTGAGATTTAATCAACTCCCATAGAAATACTGTTGACGACCACTATTCTTTCCTGAGTTCGAAATGTTTTATCACACCTCTAACACATACTACCTCTTCTATTACTATTAAACTTTGTTTTCCTGTATTAAAAAAATAACCATGTGCTAAAGTCAGACAAAGTAAAGGCAGAAACAACTTTTTTGTTTTCAATTTTGAATTAATAAATAAGTGTATTCTGTATCGAGGTATAAAGTTTATTTTCAGACTACCACCATATGTGCAACTAGGTAGTGTGTTTGTAATCCGAATGCATAACGGTGTTCATGTGTTGTGCAGAATGTGCATGGCTGTGGATGCACAAACTCCTCTCAATTTTTAATTTGAGAAAGTTATGTGCCAATAAAATTGTGCTTATGACCCTTTTATGAGTCTAGGTTGACACATGTTCCCCAAGTAGCTGTATCCAATGCAAAGTATGAAGCAGGTAAGTAGGAAGGCTAGCTAATCTATTTTGGCACTGTTCATGCATTTATTAAATTTTTCGCAATCTGCTCTCTCCTAAATTTTCATTTTCAACTTGGAAAACGTTGCTCAGAAATAGGTGGGAATAAAGTCTCTTTTCTCGCTCTTTCTTTTAATCAAGAGCAAGTAGAGTCGGGTGTGACGTAATGAATTCTCTGTGGGAATTAGAAGATAGAAGACAGAGAGCGAAAGGACATTGTGTTTATATTATGCATCCGTAAGCACGTGATTTGTAACATATAAGCCAATTGCAGGGTGTGTTGCACAAGGAAATGGCAGAACTGGAAAGGACTGGCTAAAAAACTGCAAGATCAGTTCCAGAGGCCACTGTGACACTACTGAGTAGTGACTTTAAACCTAATTGTGCCCAAAGCAAAGGCTAAGGCAAGACTCGTCGACTTTCTATTGCATTAAAGCAATGCAATGCAAAAAGGTCATATGTCCCACATGTCTCTACTTAGCTCTGTTTCTGTTATTTATACGGACTGTAAAGTAAGAGGGAGTCAAGCCGAGTTTCATCAAGGAGCACATGTGACAATTTATACTAGACACAAATATGTCAGCTGAGCTCAACCTTTTCATTTGTTTCTCTTCATTCACAATATACAGAGCTTTGCCTACAGTCTACAATTTAAGAAACTTGAGCCAAAAACTAATCTGTTCCGCATTTATTTATCTTGGAGCGGGTGGGTATCTTTTAGGTTTATTTCAATGTATTTGTTTAAATGAATAAATCTGAACAAATGTTAGAGGGAAAGGTTCTTTGTCTCTTGTCCTTGGATCTCATTTCAATCTGTTCAGTCTAGTTAAGGAGCCAATCTCGCATTTTAATCCGTCTAATTATTCCGACTGCATTTGGAGTAATTGTTTTCACTGCATCAAAGACGTAAATCTCAATCTGTACTTTTAATATCGCATTAGAGAAAGGAAAGTTGTTTTTAGTCGACTGTGACAGCTAGACAAAAAATCAGTGTGGAATGGAAACAGTTTCTTAATCGTTTGATACGTAATTGGGTTAAAACTTCTTATTAGCTTGAATGAGTGAACGAATTGGTAGTTTGGGGGATGAAAGATGAGCTGTCATATAAAAAGGAAATTTCCTTTTCCAATGACTTCCTTAATAGTTGAGAAATGAAGTATAAGTTGAATGTCAGGCGATTGCTAACAAGCTAAATGCATTTCCCATTTTATTCGGAGACTGGAGATTGTAAAATGATATGTGTACATGATTTTCATGTAGGAGTAATACTTTATAGTGTCCTATTGCCACATAGTATCTTTTCGGGAGAGAAATAAAATCTCCATTATAGACTTTTATTGGTATCATAGAAAATGGTTGGAACTTGATGCTCACATCAAATCACACAACTTTATTTCTGTTACCAGTGCAAGTCTCAAGCAAAGTTATTTAGTTTAGTGCAGATGAGGCAAAAGACAAATGCAGTGCAGCAGTAGACATAAAAAATCAGTCATAAATTAAATGAGAGGAGCCGTCTTTATTGCAATAATATCATTGGCGATATAAATTTCTTGGCAGGAAATAAATTTATCTCGCCTCCGACTACGTCACTCTTCTCAGTTGGCTCTGGTTCCACTTGGACTAAATTCTGAATCTTGATAGGCTAATGCTTTATACATTGTATCATTCTTCTCCCTCTTGTTTTCCCTTCCTTATCCTCGCTCAATATTACGTACATTCATCCTACTATGTGTATGCACATTACGAAGAAATGATTCTTCTATGAGAAGAGCGATTCTATGTTTTAGGTCAAGCTAAGTAAGTTATGAGGGAACCCGGGGAAATTTTTTTCTTGCATACTTTATCGTTCTTAGAAAAAGATACATCATACATAGGAACTATACATATACATAGGAATATTACGTACAAGCTAGCACAATACGATAATACAAACCAACAAAAGGAAACAGAAGCAAGTAGGGGAGAGATGTTGTGTCTGAAATAATGTAGGCAAATGCTCAAATATAAGTCTATAAACCCTTCTCCCTTCCCCGATATTATAAATAATAAAAATAGAAAGCTGTGGTGAAAGCTAAGAGAAAGCATCAAGGAAAAAAAGTAAGAAAATCGGATGTTCTGAACGGAAATCAAGTTATTCCTAGGCTCTTTGTAATGTTGGGAATGAGAAGGCGACGTGCCGGAGGTTTATTCACGAGTGTTCTCCATTGTCCTCCTCTTTGTTTCCGAACGCAGTTCCTTTGCATTATTTATAGCAACCTCTACAAAAACTGATTTCAAATCAAATTATTTTTCATTATTCATTCGCCCATTGAAATGTCGGTAAAAGAAATACATTGTCCTTCCCTGTATGTGTGTCCATGATAATAATGATATTCCCCACATCAAAAGAATAGACACAAAATTCTGAGAAAATTTTAATTAATTTTTAGCCTTTTGTTTGTTAATTGAATTTTGCTTCCTCTCCTTCACCGGAATTCCCTTGCAATCCTCTTTTGTGATATTCATTAAGCCTCTTCATTAAGTGAAAACCATTATTTTTAAACAGGAATTGGTCAACCACAAAAACGAATTCTTTTTATAAAGGCAGTAGCTATCCAATTACGAGTTTCTAATAATATGACATTTTTCTACGTTATATTCGAGGTATACATCGTATAACGTCTGTAGAAGTTTCCACTGCGTAGAATCGCTATGATTTTTTTAAAGTGCAGTTCTATTTTGTGTATAATGCCGGTATACAAAATTGTCCAATCTGTTATTTTATTTATGTGTCAGGGCAATGATAGCATGTGTATGTAATGCATAAGGTCTGCTATGGTCATAATTTGATTTGGGATGTGTTTATGTATAGGTGGGTAGGTTCTTGTAAAATGTACCACTTCACATTTGGTTTTGACAAAGCGTTCACTGACATTCATGTTCACATTTTCACTGACTCTTTCCTGGTTCTTCTAAACTTACTGGTTGAGTTCACATCCTTTTGTAGTTCTCTTTGAGAGTTTCCTCAGTTGGAATTCAAATAGGAATTCGCCATTTGCTTCCTAGTGAGTCTTGCTCTTTTCACCTTGTTCGGTCCTCCTGTGCTCAAGCACTTGGCTAGCTGTGATAGAGATGTTCTTCATGTCAAGTCACATCACCTGCCTTAAGTTTCTGAACAAGTTTTTTTCTATTTTATGCGAGGAGGCAGGTAATAGAAAGAAAAACCTGTTTTATATGTGCCTTTTCCATGCAGGACTCTACTCTTTAGTTATGTACATTCATATTTTGGAATGAAAGAGGAATATTTTCTATTATATCCGTAAATTCCAATGGCTGAAGAAGAGCATTGTCCTGGTGCTACTGAACCTCCTGGCTGCAATGCATGCATCACAAAAGCGAAGGAAGCTGTTGAGTGCCATGTTGTAGAGGTGCTTTTAAAGACAATGTTCAGACAAAAGAGCGGCGAATCGAAAAGGAAAAGAGAGAATGAAGAGGATGCTGAGAGAGAGTCGAGTCTCATTCTACAAAGAATGGATGATGCAAAAGGCAAAGGGAGAATGGATACGTAGACAAGACAGATAGATAATAGAGAATTTCTATTCCTAGCTGTCATCTTCTTTCTCTTCTGCTATGTTCAGAATGAAAACTCATCTGGCTTCCCTTCCTTTGGCTTTCTCCCTTTCCTTTGGTTTCCCATATTTTGTCAGAAAGATGCTCAAGATCCAACTCAGTGTGAGCATCTCATTTTCATTGCTTCATAACCAAGAAGATTGGGTTCCTGGAATTTCCAGTGAGACGACTGCTCTGCGCTGTGGTTTAATGAACACTCATTCCAGTTTAGCTTAACCCTACGACCCCTCTACTACCTAATACACAGCCATTTCATATTTAACACAGGAATTCAATAGATGTGATAAGACGTGCTTATGACATAAAATTTTTATAACATCTGTGCTAGGATGAGATTTAGGATTTAATAGTGGCAACATGAACATAGTCATACGTTGACTTGGTTGTTGTTAAAATAATGCGCTTAAAATACCTATCCATACATTTATTATTAGCCCGGATGAATCCCTTCCCCCCGTTTGCATATTTCTCCCCGCTACAAATCCAGTTAACATCTTCATACAAACGAACATATTGCTTAGAATGTTTACTCGTAAAACAGCATAAGCTCCCACTATTTCCATCCTAATATCCTATTTTCCCACTTACTGTGAGAAATATGGTTTATGTAAACATACTATTATCTTCTTATGCACATAACATACAGATAGCTACTTATTTACTTCACGACTGTACTCTAGAAGATTACTCCTTTGCCCTTGATAGTGCATGCTGTTATCTGCCCCTGTATCCCTTTTCTAGCTTTGTCTAAAACAACCAAGAAATTCTAGTACATCGCACCAGCCTTTTAGTCTGCATCTATTCCATCCGGGGAAAGTGTAATTTTATGTGAACATGTGCAGAAGTGCATTTATTAGCACTTTTTATCCTACTAATCTTCAGGATCAATAAAAACTGCTCCTGGTTTACTGTCTACATCCTTACTTCATTTATTATATGTACAAGAGTCCTATTGTTACTAATAAAGCCTGCCATTTACAAAGACTGGAAAAATAACCTTTTCCAAAGAAGGACATGTGAGTTTGTTTGCTCAGTTATTGTTTGATAAACACGACACCATTACATTAAAGCTATGTCTCAATGGGGCGCTGTTGAATCTATTCATGAAAGGAAATCAGCTCCCCTTCCCGTAAAAGCTAATGGATTAACTTAATGTGATTTACGCTCGTTTTCTAACAAAACTAAAAGATACTTGTCGTCACTGCAGATACTCGAAATAGATCTTTTGTTTAAAAAAGGACTATTGACTTATTAACACTGTTGTGTAAGTACAATCTAAGATTCTGTAAAAGTGCGAGTAGACAGTCCTTTGTTTCCAGTCCTTTTACTGTAAGACTAATGGATTTTCCTTTGTTGTTTTAAATTTCGCGCCTGATCAGAATCAGTTATTTAGTGTCGTGCAACGGTTTTACTTCGTTATAATTTGTCCAAAAAATATATGGCAAATGCATTGAAAAGGCCATTACTAGTTTTTAGTGTGTTGTAATTGGACATTGTGCAAATGGGCGAGAAAAGATTTCGGATAGCTGATAGGGTGGAGGACAGGCTAAAGCTAGACGAGAAAATGTACATTGTGGGAGACAAAGAGTTTCATTCTTCGTCACTTACATTTAGTAGGAGAAAAAGCAAGTCAAGTTTTCCTCAAAGGAATAGGAGGGCCATGAGTTGATAAGAAAGGAGCAATCTGTCTTTTGCTTGACTACACGTTTCATTTTCTCCATTGTATCTGTCACGTTCGTGGATCATCCTCGGGCGGATTGGTGAACGTGCTGGTGTTACATTATGCTCTATTCTGTCTGTCTCTATCCGACGAAGAGGAACGTCTACCAAAGCCAATGACGACGACCCAACTTTTCTATTGGTTTTTGTTTCAACTTATTCGGGATGAGAATGGGAGAGAAGGATGAAGGTAGGTCGAATTACTTACTTAGCTCACGGAAAAGGAAATTAAAGGCTCTATGACACGACTGTTCAACTGAAATTTCGACTGACTTGTAGAAAGACAGAGAAAGTGATTGTGATGGTAGTGCGGAGCAAAACAGAGAGAATTTAATTACTGTTTGCATTTTACTTGACCAACTTCAAAGAAACTTTATGCAGGGAGAGGAGGGTTGTAGTTAGTACCTACACTTTACTCTCTTCTCCGTAGCATTTCATCTAGCCGCAAGTCAAATGTCTTTTTGACGTAGCCAATTTACTAGGAAAACCAAGTTTGATTTCCAATTAAGTAAGTTTCAAATGTTCCGCTAGCTGCAGCAGTCATCTTAGTTGTTCTACACAAAAGTATCTCTCACATACTTACGACTAGTTAGGAGTTACGACTCATAGATAACATAAGTGTATTTTGCCTTTACTCTTCTCTATCTAGCACCACTCTTCACTCGTTACATAAAAGCATGAACTAATTGCCAGCGGGATTTCTTCGTCCTACAATTATCTGCATCACTTTAATTTACAATTAGTAACAATACTACTCCTCCGCTTTAAAACTTGGCAGTACTGCTCAGTATTTTCCCAGTTTTGCACAAACGCCGACGGGCATTTTGATTTTCTATTCAGATTCAATTAAGAGACATCCAGAATGTGTTGTGCAATACGTAAACCCCTGCTTTCCCAACATTCTGTACTATGTACAATATCTAAAAGTGTATATTATCCTATGAGACGTGCAGTTTGTTGAGTTCGGAACAGAACAGAGTTGAGCTGGGGTTGCATTTTCACTAAACTCCTAAATATCAGTCCCTATAAACTTATGAATATGCAAATTAAATGGAAAATTATTCCAACATTTGGCACAAAATTGAAGCTTATCTTTTAAAGTTGGTGGGAATGTTAATAAAGGATGCCACAAAGGGAAAATTATGCTCTTTCATGAATAGAAAAATGCCCAACGGATCATAATAACAAAGGAGTACTAGGTTTTATTGCTGCATTTTTCTGATGGGTTCAATTGTTGGGATACCGCACTGTGTGAACTCTTTTTTCACGGATTTTCCCTTCCAAGAAAATATGTTAGCGTTCACACTCATGCAAATGATCCAGACTACTTTGCTCCAGATTGCTACCTCCCTACAAATACATACAGTCTATATATGTATATATTCATGTCTATGTTCATATAGTTTTTATTATCGCACTTATTTTTGACATTTTATGATATATTCAATAGATTCCCTCTGTTTTCCCTATCAGTAATGCTAGTAGTCCTTTGTAGATCTTTGTAGCTACATATTCTGATACGTATCGAAAAGAGTCTTAACAGAGTGCCTAAGTTATATATGGCATAATATATATGAACATATAGATAAAACTTTATGGCATTGTTAAATCTTTATACTTGTTTCCTGTCCTATGGCTCATGCATGCATAGTGGAAAGAAAGAGTTAAATCCTTTCCCTTTTCCAACAATACTTATTTACACATGTGTTCCCGCACTAAAACAAAGCAAGACAATTTAATTACTATATATTTTACAAAATCTCTGTGTCCTTTCTTTCTTGCACATTGTGTAGCTAGCCTAGTCATATTATAGAATAAAATCTGACAACGAAGCAATTCAGCGAATTACACTCAGGGCACAGAAATAGCGACTAGAGATGATGACATGCTGAAAGATGGTTATATTCCAAACTCATTAAACGTGATAGAGACAAAGCGTCGATCTTCCGAATAACGTACTAAGAGGAGCGTCTAGGGGGAAAACGCAACAAAAAACTACTTTGTACTTTATATCCCGCTGTAACTCACTTCCCTTTCTACGCATCCCGATCCAATATCAGCTAAGAGGGCCACCATCATTACAAACTACCAGGGCAATACGAAAAGTTACTACTTACTAGAAAAGATAAATGCAAAGAAGGAGGTCTTGTGTAAACGGGAAAGGAGAATTTCATCTAGCCGTTGGCAATTCCAAGTGATAAAGGGAAAGCAGTGAAAGCACGTCGTACTATAATAGTCAAAGGAATGAGAAATGCTAAAGGAAATCTGTAGTATGTTATTTTTGACTGTGCTACCTACCTACGATTACCCATAATTCTCTCACTAAGCTATGTTGCAGATGTCTCAAATTATATGCACACTTATTTAGTTACATGGAGCAGCAAAAGTCAGATTCTGACTTTGCGAAAATCTCGTTTCAGAACTACAGATAATAGAGATAGTGATATATTTATTAGGTTTCTTCACTCCGACAACTTTACATAGGAATTTATTAATCATTATTTTCATTATACGATTCGGGTAAAAGTTTGGATGTTTTGAATTTTTAATTGGTAATAAGGAGTAATGAAAAAATGACATTGTACGGTAATTTGAGAGCATATTCTGTAAAAAATCCTGAAACCAAATTAAATTACTAAATAGAAACTTTGCCCAACTGTAATTGCAAATTGAAGTTTCATGATAGTGCTATAAAATTAAGCCAGGCGGTTCACCAGGGACCATTCATACTTAAAAAACAATTCATATTGGCCAGAATTGATAAAAAGTTAATATTATTATTGTTACAACAGTTTGTGTGTCTATACTAGGCTATAGTATGTGTGCAGGCTTTTAGTATAGGAAAGTATATTTTCTAGCATAATGAAAATATAGGATCCAGTTGTTTGTCATAAATCGAATTAAAAGTTTGTGAGCGTGGTACTTGGTGCTACTAGTACTGCGTTACTGTCCAAATGAAATGGGATTCAGTGGAGCATAAAATGTGAAGAACAATTGATATTGATGCAACGAAAATAAATTTTCAAAAATTGCTTATCTATTGGATTTCGACTGTGAGTAATGGGCAGTATACAATGTAAGTAATTGCAGTGCCGTGATAAATCTGTTAGCTCAGAAAATGCTTCCCTGCCACTTTCCCCTGACCACTGATACTTAAATGGGTCCGTTAGGAATTGTCGGCATCAAATTATTTTTCTAACCTAAAGGTAATGGATATCCTATATACTTAAGTACCTACGCGTCTTACATAGACTAAAGAGTAAACCGATGCAATAAAATTTTAAACATTTTCGTATTTCATTCCTGAAGGTAATAAACCCGAAGATGCCCGGATTTTCTAAACAGTAACAAAGATATTGAGGTTTTCTTTTTATATAAAATAAATGAATTGAGTTTGTAAATAATTGGGATTGTATTACTAATTGCCAGAATAGTGACAACATAATTTTGTTTTTATAAATAAAAATGGGCAAGGGACATTTACGGAGGAGAATCTGTCGCACTCTCTCATGCTGTGTTTAAAAGCATAAAATGCTGTGTAATGAATATATTAACGCAAGCAATTTCTATTCTGTACCATAAATAATTCTTTGGAAGAGTCATATTCAGAGTTTGCAGAGTATATTAAATTACAGTGCACTAGAAACTAAAAGTAAAACTGGAGAAATGCAATGCTATCCCTTTGAATAAGATTTATGTAGGATTTATGATATCAATTCTACTCAGTGAGACACAAGGAAGAGCGTTATAGTTATGTAACCTTAAATTCATAACTATTTTAGCCAATTTCTAGCGGAATTGCAGATTTTGACAGTTGATTTATGATGTCCATTTCTCATAAATATCAAACATATCGGCTGGGCAAACATCAAGTCAACCCACAGCAGAATCTCTAAAGAATCTCTTCATCTGACTCTAGTCCTTTCATACTGTTTTCTGCAATTTTTCGCACTAGTGGTTTCCGTTAATGTGATTCTATTTCATACACAGAACAACGCCAGAAGGTTCCTCATTCATCTTTGTTTAAGTAATATATATGGTTGCTTCGTATTATAACTTCCGTTTTCAGCGTGAATACTGCATGGGGTACATTAGATAAAATAGGTAGCTTCTACCACTCCACTACCTTCTGCAATTTACTAATTTCCGCAACTGCTCCGAAATTGCTTTCATTGAAAAATATTGTGACAGTCTTCCAAATTGGGTTGTAAATTATGAAATTTTTAAAAATAATCAGGTCATCCAACCTCTTCAGACTGCAGGGAAAAGATGACTAGGATTTTGACCTTTCCTGCACAGCCGTATGTCTGGAAATATCGTCGTTACTTTTATACTTACATTCAGAGTACTAAATATTGAGACTGTACTTGTTGTTGCGTACATGATATAAATATATGTATGTTCAGGCAGAACTTACATATATTTATATAATGTTATCGTACTGAAGAATGTATTAATATATCTGTAAATCATATGTTACAGCGTTCAAAAGTTCTTTTACGCATTTCTTCAAGTTTTGCAAAAAAGAGAAAGCATGGCAGTGAAAGCATTTTCTCTCGAGCTATATTTTTGTCTGTTACGTACATTCTCTTTTCTACTAACCTACTTGGAACTTTTCCTATCCTTCACAAAGAAATTAGTCATACTTGCCCTAGATTTATTTTTGTCCTTTACTAATACAAGATATAACATGCATGGCTGATCTGACTCATGAAGCCAAATAGAAAGTGGAATTTCCCCTGACTCATGATTCATGAATGACTTCAGGATTGCATCTAAACTTTGCATTATTAGCATACACGCAGTTAACCAACCACTGCTATCTGACATGCTTAAAGTAGGTAATATTTAATACTGAAAATGAATCATTTTGGTTAGAGCTCGTTTTTGCATTCATAATTATCACGAGGATAAGAATGCTTAGAAAAACTATGATAGTTTATCAAATTATTTAGCACAAGAATTAGAACACAATTGCTGATTGCCTACCAATAGTATCAATTAACTAAAATATCTCAGCAGATCGAGAAGGGGCAATAAATAATCTGATGTAGTTTACTTACGATTTTAAATCTAATCATTAAAAATTGTCATTCGGAGGACTAAAATGTAAATTAAATGTTTGTATCTTGTGCACCAGATCTCCTGATTTTGAGTGTACTGGCACTGCACTGACTGACCCTATTTCTTAAGAAAAATTGAGGATAATGTATTTTTCTATAGCTATGTTTGGTGCTAGGTACTTTATAAGAGGTGAATAGGAACGGGTTACATCTGTAAAGATTTTTTTGAAAGAGCAGGCTTAGTTAGACAAAATCCTTATGAGATATTTTGAGAAAAAATGATGAAGGAAGCGCCGTCGGGTCTGGCTTCTTCTTTTCTTGTCTATGTAAAAATGGACTAGGCTGGGATTAAATTGAAAAAGGCATTTCTAACTGGAGTGCAGATTAGAGCTGCTGCTTTTGACTCGGATTGATTATTCATGTCGTGGGAGAGTGTGACCTGCACCACTCAAACGAGAAAATCATGTTTTTGGGTACATTACATTGCTCCTTACTCTAGTTAGGCATTAGGAGTTTACTTTCTCTTCGGTCTGGAGAAGAATTTTATGCTTCATTTCTGTTAAGGAAAGAGAGTGGCTAAAATGATAATGTATGAGAATTCAAGTAATATACAGCCATACCTGCTGAGTTTACATTTTATAAAATCCCATTTTATAAAATCATTTCATGTATGGTTATGCACACTTATATAAATGCATGTGTAAATTAGTAGTATGGTGAAAAACATGTTATGATCTTAGGGTTCTGGATAATAAGTCACCATTACTGAAGGTAATTCTATCTTTGTTTGTGAATATTCTCACCAACTACAAATCAAAGTAATTCGATTGTCATTCATATTAAAGAAAGTGTATCTGCATTGGTTTTAAAGTAGTAGTAGATCAATATGTTCGTTGAATACTCCAACGTAAGTTAATTTATCTATGTGTTTACGACATCGCTACGGCTATGGTACATTCGCATTCCTAAGTCTTCTTTCGGTTTAAATTAGTTTAATGAAGACTGCAGGGCACATGTATCTAATGCATGGATTTTCATGGAGACCTTCCGAATTTAATTAGATGCGATGAATATTTTGGTCCTTTGATTAAAAGTTTCTGCGAAGCTTGGCAGGAATTGTCTTCTAAAAGACTTAGGTATTAGTTTGACTTGTACTTGCTGGCGAATTATTATGCTTGGCCTATATACTTTTGTTCCGCTAGTAATTGTAACTAAAGTAAACAGCTAACTAATGAACAGAGATTCACAATCAACTACATATTATTCCTAAACCAAGATATCCTTTAGACGAGTACAACGAAAGAAAACAGGAACGAGAAAGACTTTTGTAGGATTAGTTCTGTGTAACATTTTTCTCCTGTTCTACATACATGATGTTCTTTTCTTGCCAGGTAAATTACCAGCAATTCTAAATAGATACTCTCAGTCTCAATATTAATCCAATACAATAGGGAAAGATTAAAAGAAAGCCCTGCAATTTATCAGAATGGATTTACTTGTCTGTCTAGTATTTTGCTAATAAAATGTAGGCCAATCTACGAGCACGTTAATGTACACAACAAATCCCTTGTAGAATTGTGGCAGGATTCCAATTTTATCTAAATTAAAAAATTCAATTCACTAACATGCCAGTTAAATATTGTCCGTTTACACTTAAGAATCACTTAAAATTAATAATACAAAATCCTAAGTTCAGCTTTTGAGAAAAATCGACTGTAATGACAATGGCGTTCATCAATTCAGGAAACATACTCAAAGTTCCTTCTGCCGTTGGCAAAATGTGCATAGGTGAAAGGCGAATCATGTAGTAAAAGTAAAAGTGATTGGGCTAGCCTATACATTATTACTTGGCAAGAAGTTGTATGTATGCTAACGAATTTATCAGAAGTTAATCAAGTCGAGTTGATTAGAGAGCCGTGCTTTCGCAATAATTTTGTTACCGTTGTAGGTATAATATTATTTTTTGGGAATTTAATTTTAAGACAACACTTGAGTGCACAGTGGCCTCCAAAGACTTTTAGTTTGTTAAACTTTGAGATATTGATGTATGGCCAATGAAAGTTCAGTCGAGTAGTTAAGCAATTTTATTGCCACTTAAAATTCCAACTAACTAGGATAACCCAGTTTGAGATAGGTAATCAGGTTGGAATCTCATTAGCTTAGAAATTAGCTGTTTTCTTAGAAGTAAGTCCTAGTTTACATTGTCACTGTCTCTAAATTATCTGAAATCCACTAGCAAGAAGTGGAGAGAGCCATAATTAAATAACTTCTTATTTTTCTCAAAGCTGATGCAGGTTCCCCACAAGGCACTCAAGTGTTGCTACGCTGAAAATTTCCTTTCTCGCAAGTAAAGATTTAAGTAGACTAGCGTAGTTGACTGCCTTATATTATAATTCATCATTAGATAATTGTTTTCCATTTTGCCATTAAGTTAATAAAAGTTGGCGAGGGAAGTTTAGGAAAGGGAATTGATATAATTTCCAGTCGAACAATGTTGAAGACGATGGTTAGAGAGCTTTAAAGGGAGGAGGAAAGTTGGGCTTCTTATTTATGCATGTTATTCAAACTAAGAGGAAATTCTAATGAATTGCAGGTGTTGGAATTCACGACGGAATTCCTAGGTCTTTATTAGTGTTTCTATAATAGTTACATGTAAATTTCATTGGTATCGTTCTGTGACTTACAAGTAGGAACATCAGCTGGGCAGAGATCTTATATGTGGAAGGAATTAGGGTGCCTTGAAGGGCATTCCATTCCAGATTATAGTAATACGGGTGTACTAAATGCAGAAATTACACTGTCATAGATGGTTTGGTTTCACAGAATGGCCTTACCAATGGGAACAATTGAGATAATAATATGTACATGGAAGAAAAGTACTTATGCAAAGGTATCTGGCTACCTATTATGTTGCTCGCGTTTTATTTCCCTTGTGAATTTCTCCTCCACGTGCCCATTCTATGCTTTAGCTGTGGGAGTCGGAGACGAGACGGTCTGCTCTGGGATTGGATGGCATACAAGTGTAAGTAAATGAATAAATGACGTAGAGAAATGTTTGCATCTTGCTAATACGAATTCATTTGGGACGAGTCAAAAGAGAGGAGAGCTCGTAGTGATCATTTTGTGAAATGACAAGAATATCTCTCAATCTATTACACATGAATACATTTCACTAGTCTAGAGATGACGAGAGGAGTAGGCCGTGTAGTGATAACTGAATGACGGAGTATTAGGACGGATCAAGGATACAGCTATATACTTGAGGAGAGCATCCCTAACTCTCTCTCTCTCTCTCTTCATTTACTCGTCAGATATAGATATATTTTAAGAGTTTTGTGAAAGCAAAGCCTATAGATCCCTATAAGTATTAATACAATGTGTGGAATGGCTGACTTTCACTAGAGCTTTCTCCAGACAAGGCACTCGTCTCTTATGCTTGGATTCCTTTACAAGTCTGCTGCTTCAGCTTTTTCTCAACTCAAAACAAAAGCTCCCTCTAAACGAAACGAAGCTCCGAGCCATATTGCTTTGTATTCATCCTTACTGACTCTATATATTGAGGATACCATGCCGTTAGTAGTCGGCCAAGCATTTATGTACTTGTCCTACGGATGCATGAATACAGATTTTAAATATTCATTCATTATCAGTGAAGAATATGCTGGGAGACTAAAGTACTGAGTTTATTAATGCTACCTTTTAATGAAAGTCTAAAATAGTGATGCGTAGTGTATGGACTATCTGTCTCAGGCCATGTGATTACAACTCCAAATCCCAGTTATTCATTATTTACTGTCATCAAGACAATAGCGTCATTATTTCTAGTTTTGGATAATTTAGAGATTTAGTTTATACGTGCATTTAGTCACTTTACCATTGTATTTAGTTTTACACTAAAGCATTTATGTCCTATTAGCCCCAGAAGAACCTTTTATACGCCTACATTTAAATTGTGCCTGTAATAGTTTCTACATTTACATATGACTTAATCTACGGTGTTATTTGTCATCTCATATTTTACATATCAACTTCCGATTGACTGCTTCAGTGACTCATTACTGTTATCTTCTTGTTTTCGACACTAATACATCGTTGTAAATGTAATACATGACGTATGTTTTCAAGCATCTGCTAACATTAATCAGTCACCTGTTAGTTACAATGTAAATATTATTTTAAAGGATAATTCCTCCAGGGCTCCATTTAAATCTAGTTGGAGGAGGAGATAAATATTTATAGGTACAAAATGTTGTGCAATAACCTAATGTGTCTATCTAGATCTACGCAGTATTTTGAGTGTTTCTATCTGTACACAATATTTGTACTTGCTACTTAAGGAGTGTTGGACGTATGGATCAAAATTGGGGTTGTGATCAAGCTGTCATGTCTACTTGGACATATTTTCTATTTGAATGAAAAAGAATTATCTTTGTGATGTTTGCAGATGGCAAGGGTATTATATATGGTGATCCAACTGCTTAGGCTGAGATTTATCTGTTTCTTTGGAAGATCATTTCAGAAGGTTTTCTCATACTGAAAGGAGATTTTCTGGAGAGAATTCTCTTTCAGAATTGTATCTGTAGTTTACCTGGTGCTTAAGCGCTAGAACAGAAAGCCCGCTAGAAATCCCCCGCTACATTTTCTGTATGCATATTGTATGTATAGGGAGAGATCCTAAGAGAGATGCTAATCTTGTCTTGAGAATCTTGCGGTATACTTTGATTTCTATTCCGCCTACTTATTTAGCTACCTCAAGACTGTCTGTCTGGTGGTGTGACCCATCCAGATGGTGTTAAGCATATTAAATCCCGGAGTTTCATATTCATTTCATATTACTTTCTCTATTCTGCCATAGAATTGAATGACTCAGTCAGTCAGCATAAACTCACTCTCATCTCCCGATCATATCAGCTCAGTTGAGCCATCATAGCTTTAACAGAAAATAGAAATCCTGCCCAGAAACTTTGTTCCAAATCCAAATGTACACTTTCGTAAACCAACAACCAGATTTTCAAGACTTTATAACAGCCTTCGTCGAATTCGGTGACATGGAAAATGCCAGAATACGTATCAGTTCAAAATCAACGTTCAAGGCTAGAACGTGTCTTTTCATTAGTTTATACTTTGCAGAGCTAGGAGAACTCCTGCCATGGCTAGTCACTGAATCGTATTACATTATTCGCTAAGGTTATTTGTAATTTAATCAGACAATCAAGTTCACCCACCAGAAAGTACAGTCACCGTAAACAATAAGGATAAGTGATAGGAAATTATATACAAATGAAACAACGATACCTTTGGATAATATACAAGTTAATTCAAACTTCTGAATCCAGAACATCATCGTTTTTAGAGCCTCTCACTTCCAAATATAGATTTGTCGTATCAGGCACACGCATGTGTGTTGATCTTAAATGATTGTGTAGCCACACACAATGCAACAAATGCTAAAGTACGTGCCACAATATTCTTTAATATTCTTACACAGCTGTCGCCTTTTAGTTTTCTCCGACATTCCTTCTGAATCCTTTTTTATGTAGCAGGTGAAACTTATAAATAACGAATGTACACTTGAATCAATAAATATATTACATAAAACATTCTTTTCTTTTCCAATTCTGTTGGGAAGAGTAAGGGAACACAAAATGTTATACATACAGTTAAAACTGATATAAGCTAAAGGCAATGTATACAACTGTATGCTGCAGAATGTATACATGCAATGATATATTAATTACATAATTTTATTACATTGCATGGAATCTTTTAAAAATAAACGAAAGATATTTTGAAATGTTTATACCATTTCATAATTGTTCGTGCAATGACGTTATAATTAAAGTTTGCTGAATTTGCCTTCTGTATAATCGGAGTTATTATTGCAAAAATACAGTCTCTAGATTTTGAGTCCTGCTGAATTGTGCTGGTGTTAATCGTTGAAGTACAAAAGTAATGCTGCTATTGCTGGTCACTAACCCGTAGAATCATAAGGGCTTTTCACCTTAGCTCG
>JAAAYG020082117.1:0-79267 GCA_009936455.2 Tomocerus minor | reverse complement strand
AATCCACAAAATTTCTGGTGGAACGTTACCGTTGAACCGTTTTTCGGCTGGATTCGGTTGGTAATTTCTATACGGGTAAGCAATAACAGTGTGTAATAAAGTGTTATATTTTAGCAAACAATTACTGCTAATACCTGACTTTAGGCAGCGGCGAGATTCGCAAAGCGAGAGTTAAATCGTTATCGTTAGCTCCAGAAATGTCTGCAAATATAAAGTGTAAGAATGGTGAGTGAGGGAATTGAGAAGGTATCTGTAGCTAACAATAGGATGACTACGTCAATGTCTCATAATCAGTCGGAGGTAGAAAGAAAGGAGGAGAAAGCTGCACTTCCATTAGACACAAGTAGTGAATGCAGGGCATGTCTGCTCTGCGATCTACAAATGCATCGTTTGTGGCATGTAAGGAGATAGAATTTGATATGTTCCATTCCAGCTTCCTCTCTCTCTCTCTCGCCCTCCCTTTCTTTTAATGTTCATTATGCTCACTCTGCACATAGAGCAGAAATTTTAATTCCCCCGAATAGGGCTCTCTCCTAATGTGTTACTTCATTCCCTATAGCTTAACTACGCCTAGCCTCTCTGTACTCTTAACTATACGTGTGTGTAGTTGCATTATTATTCCGGCCATTGTGCTAGCTCCCTATAATTTACTACGTGGAAGGTTATGTGATGTCCATATGTACGCGCCGTCTCTACTTATACTCTATGCTCACAATTATTGAATGGCAGGAGATGCCAAAGGTAGTTTCGCTATCCAGTTAGTGCAATAATGTTGTTGTATACTTATTGTTAATAGGCATCTTCTATATATGACTATAATTGTGATACTCTTCCTCCCTGTCCCATCCCACTCTCACAGATATCCCAATCTACAGTTAGGGCTTACAAGAAAATCCGATCTTACATTATACTGAGCACATCCATGGCCTTTTAGTGCATAGTGCTCTAACTATATAATGACTCTTACTATTAGTAGAATACACAGATGCCTACTCAATTTCAACCACCCTCTCATCACTTTCGCTTCCTACTTCACTTCAATCCGCTACAACTCTACAAAACCTACAGATACAACTCACAAAGCACAAGGTGTGGTTTTTCTTCAGCATATATAACTAATAAATAGCACAAATCTATACTTATATCTTCTAAAAGCAATCTCTTTTCTATTTATGCAAGTAATAAGACCTAATATCAAAAAACCTCTAGTTAATAAGATACGGATTATAATTACGGAAAACTCAAAATAAATACGAGCTACGTCTATACTAGAAAGATAATTAATAGTTTTCTCTTTGTGTTTTCCTAACTAATGAGATTTTTTCCTTGTAATTGTATAAATGGGAAATTAGGCAACGGGGTGAATGTGTTGGAAGCGGCAAGGAACAGAAAGGGCAAATATTGTTTTACCTATGTCGATGAAGTATATCTTTAGGCACGAAGGATTTTGCTGATAAAATTAAGTGTGATAGGAAGAAGGATCCTTGTAGGTGAGTTATTTATAGAGAGAGAGAGAGAGGGCGAGAATAGGGAAGAGACACTTACTATTAGCTATAGATAGAAGAGCCGGAGTGTTGTTGGTGTGCGGTTGGCTGCCGCGTCTCGTGTACATCTACATTTAGTCTTGGTCAATGATCAGTTTCTGTGTGATTTTGTGTGCCGTGCTATGGCAGTGATAAGTCTATAGACGGAGAGCGCCTCTCTCACAAGAAAGAACTGATTAATGACGAGAAGGGAACGTGAAGCTCGGGCTAATCTTGCTACGGATCTCTATCTGATGGTGATCATCCCTGAGAAACAATTTCCTTAAAGCATAATCTCTCTCGCCAATTGATGAATGACACCCACTTTGCTCTCCTTCGTTTCATCTGTCTCTCCTTCTTCACAACTTTTGTGTACACACTCACTCGAGTTGGAAGTAGGGCCTATATGCATCTACTATGCCTATACAGAATAATGCTAGCTACTATCTCTAACTATTATTCCGAGAGTTGCAGTTAAGGATCGTTTAGGCAGAGAGAGAGTGAGTGGCCAGATAAAGATAGTATTTCTATAAGGAGATCGACTCTTCCGGCTTAGATACATAGATATAGCCATTCTTTAGCGGCTAGATACTTAGTTCAGTTTATATTTGCAGTTAGCATTAAATCTCATTCGGAAACGCAAACCGCGTATGTAATGTACTACGTATGCTATTAGAATTAGGTAGCACGAGTAATAAGTGGATTTCTTATAAGTGTATGGTGTGCAGAGCGGCTATGAAGCGAGATAGAAAGGAATAAATCTAAAGCTAGCTGATAACACAGTTCTCCCTCTGAAATGGATTACTGTCTTACAAATATTATCATCACTTTTCTCCAAGACCATCCATTCCCCCTACTTGAGAATAAGAACAGAAAGACTTGCACTTTCTTTTCACAGCCCTCAACTCTTTTGCGCCTTCTCGCCATGTATCGCCCAACATTAGCACAAGAATCCAACGAAACTTGAGCAGATACTTAACCAACCAAGATTTTCCATTCACTTTCCTCCACAAATTCAATGCTTACAGTGCAATACATCCAGTGATAATAGGACTACCTACGACCTTGTCGTCCTCTCCCTAATCCTGTGCCTCTCCACACGGAGACTATGACAGAGCACACTTGGATGCCCATATAAGCATCCCTCAGCTCATTTCTTCTCTCAGTTATCTATCGCCTTATAGCTGGACCTGCTTATATGCAGTTACATTTACATCGGCTTAATTGTAAATAGAAAACGACTGTAGCCACCCAGTGCACCAATAGAAAGCCTGTAACGATTAGAGCAAATTCAGTAACTGGAGCCAAGTGTAATCAACCCGAAACGAACAAACCTGTAGTGGGCATGCTTCTATCTTTAATCTTTAGCCACAAAAGTGTATTATTAGGCCATTCTATCATCCTCCTACTGGACTGAAGAGAAAGTTACCAAATTACTAATCTACGAACCACCTACTCAAACGCCCCTATTTGCAAATGCCTTTATAGCACAGAAAATGTGACAACAGAAGGTGCGGACAATAGCAATATATTTATTCATGTGTTACATCTACATCCGATGCAATAACATGGACTGTAACAGCACTATCTCATCTCTCAAAAGAGGGTTTTAAAACTATTTCTCCAAGGACCAACGTTAACCAATAAATTATGTGCTATCGAAGGACTTGTCCATGTAAATATGAATTAAGCTAGTAGGTTTTAGTAACGATTCCTGCCTTTTCGACCAGAAAAAATAATAGTAATATTCTCGAAATTAATACATTAGTTAATATCCTTTACTCTATTGGAACAAGCACATGTGAGGAACGAACTTCTAAGGGTATCACTTAAGCACAACCACATACTGTGTACTGCCGTTTATTAAGTAGCGGTAGCTACTTAATAAACGGCTCTTCTAAACTTTATAGGAATGCCGTATATGTCTGTCTGTCCGTCCGTCTGACAACACGATAACTCACGAATAGTTTGAGATATATCACTCAAATTTTGCAAATGTGGTCTTGGGGTCCCATCGAAGAGCTGTATAGAAAATGGGGTCAATCGGATGACCCCATGACGTTTTATAGTAACGCATTGTTATGATAGCACTAACAATCCCAGAGAACCAGACTATGTCGGAATGATGTCAACAATCCCAGAGAACCAGATTACGTAGGATTAATGTTTTTTCATTGTAAATCATGCGGTTTTCGCCTTTAATCAAGTGTATTGCACCATAAATCAATCACCGCTACTTATTTACAGCCGTTTTTAAAATGGTTTATTAATTAATACCTTTCATGCAATACATCTCAGCAAGATTAATTGCCACTTGAATTTGCTGGAGTACGGTTCCTCAGGGTTTCTCCTCTTACTACTAATAACAAAAGTGTTACAAAATAAAGTTATCTGCAACAATAACCTAATTGAAACTTAACGTAACCCAACCCGGGGTCATCAACATGTAGAATTTTTGATTCTCTTGGGGTCCTTCGTACAACGTTTAGAGAGGCTACAGACATTATTATCGCAATTATCAGTCGTCTGGAGTAGATGATCTATGGCTTGCCACTTTCCATAGAAAATAAAATCGACGTCTTCCGTCTTTGCCTATCTGTGGAGAAAGGCACGGCAGGGCGAATGGAGAGTCAACGTTCTTGTTCAGAAGTGACACTATAGTATCTGAGAGTAGCACCCTTGTACATGCATGTAGCACATCAGCATTCACCGCCAATAGGACATTTCGCTTTTTTCTCTCTCTCGCTTCTATATACAGGCTATAAAAATAGGCTAGGTCACCTAGGAACCTTCACATAGCTCCAGCCTAGAGTCAAACAGATCACTTGAATGCAGTGAGTCAAGAAGTGATCAAACTCTGTAGAAACACAACGTGAGTGAGCTTAGTGCAGCCAAGTCACCATCAAACTATTCAAAGCCTCCCTGGCTTTTCTTTTCGATGTCTGATCCCCACTCCTATGAATTCACCGGAATTTTTTCTTATCTCTTCATGTCTTTGTAAGTAACTAGTTTTCCCCGTCTTCCGTCTTCCTTCATTCAAAGCACTATATTAGCCACCAATGCAGCCCAATGAAACATCTACTATCCACGTTTTAAAATCTAATCGAATCCTCTGTCACTATAGCCCATTATATTCCCGGCTCCTCGCAAATCCCCACAATACGTATACTTACCAGTACCTACTACTCTGCTACATTGTGTGATAACACACGCCAACTTTAGAAAACTCATTCAATATACTAGATATTGTAGTAATGCAAGGATGATGAACGTTCTTGCCAGGTCAGGGCCATATTTAGAAATTCGTTTTTGGACGCAGACAGTTTTCATTGTCATTAATGAGGTCACTAAATCATGATACATAATAATTAGACAAAATAAAGTAATGAAGTGATAGAAAGTTGATTCCTGTGTATTTTAAATTATTTTTTTCCTATTTTGGATATTGATTCTCTGCCCTAAAATAAATCATCTGTGCCCAACTTTGATTCTGGTCCAGTATTTCTATTTATATGTACACTTGCGACACAGCTAGTATCATACAATTAGGTAAACTATTATAAAATGGGGGCATAATGTATAAGTATTATTTTTGGTTGTGCTGTAACATGTGCTAATAGGTTTATAATGTGTACGTAGAAATTATGTGTAGTTGTGAAGAGGAGCTATAGTAAACAAAATAATAGTTAGAGCTGTGTACGTACGTAGTACGCTGTTACATTTCTTGGCACGAAAGCAAACAATTAGTGTTGAGTAAAATAGAGAGGCTATGAGTGGTATATGAGTGTATGATGGAGATAGTGATATTGGAGCATATGTATATGTTTTGGTGCATCTGTGTGACTTATGTGGCATAACTGTCTGGAAAGGAACTAGGAGGCTTGCGACACGGATTTGCGACTTGCTTCTTGTCTGCAGGCCATTCGGGATATTTACTATCAACGGCATTGTAAGTAACTGGGGCGGTTGGTCGTCGGAGCTCCAGTCAACTGCGTTATAGTTAACTGAGTGGGACTTTCTCCAGTAGGAGAAAGCAGTGTAGTGAAAGGCGTCTGTACTCGTAGTCACCCCTATATAAATGGCGTTTCCCCACAATCCTTTTCTGCATAGAGAGAGAGAGAGGTGGGAAGGAGTGCTCGTTGTCAGAGGGAATCTGAGCAGTGATGAAGTTGGACCACAATGGCAGTGGCTATATAAATAACTGTGTGTAGGTGATAGGGTGTAGAGGAGGAGACAATGATAAATCCTTGACACAGAGTACAATGAATCCCGGCTCCTCGTATAATTATTTCATCACAGCGCGTCACAGTTGTGTCAAGGCAGCCTCCGAGAGGTTACATTAGCACCATCCCGACATGTCACCATAAATGTCTAATTTCCTTGACTCTCTTTCACACGGTTGTAACGGAGCTGTGACTGGAGCGTTTTCTTAAGCTATCTTAAGTATTTCTACCTCTCTCCTCTGATTTTTTCTACCTTATTCAATCTGTCATCACAGTGTGCACTCTTTTTTGATTTACAGTGTGAGCTTTTCTCTGGCGTTTAGATTTGTGACTCCTCTAACCAGTAGAGAATGAGGGATGCGAACATTCCCCCCTTATTGCTCAACCCATAATCTGTACACCAACCACTCTCCTTAACATTACACTATTTAGTTCAATTTCATACAGAAGACCCCTCAAAAGTCATTGTCCTACTCTATTTATGTACTATTTACCTGCTCTGACCTGTTTTCTTTAAATAAATGTCTGCTGACTCCACTTGTCCACGGGTTAGGCCCTCTGCAGTGGCGAAAAGACTTTCCAACCACCAATCCCGAACACTTTTACAGACAGAAACGTAATAAAATTTGAATAATCTGTAGATTATTCATTTCTTCGCTTTGAAAATCGTATAATACAATTTAGTCGACTCCTCTTATGTAAATCTTTACAAAATTTATGCAGACATCTGATATATTAAACTCCGTCAAAGAAACTAAGCCCACACTTTCATACTAGACTAATTCCAGGAGATTAGATAACCCCTGCTATTGAATGAAATGAATTGCTCCTCATCGAAAACTATAAATTCAATCACAATCACATCAGACAGGGAATAAATACAAGGATTACTTGATATCTTTTCATAGAAAAGGTAATTGAACCTTTACAGCTTTAGGGTTTTAGCCACCCTTTGTGGGATCTACTTATCAGATACACACGCAGCATCACGGCTTCCTCCTCTACCCATCTTTCTATCCCGCTTGCACAGAGAAGCTTATTCAGAAGTAGAAACAGATATGCCTACCTACCTACCTCTTATTTAAGCATAGACGACTATTGGCTACCGTATTTATCTTAACAGATCCCGTCTCCCTTATTTTCTATTCTCGTAATAAACAATCCACAATTTTTTCATTTCATTAACTTATATCTTTACCATATTTAACATTCAACATTTTTTCTTAATTAAATGGCTTCAGGAATATTGACAATGACCAGTTACAAAAATAAAGAAAAGAAATAAATTGTAAACCCAGACTGCATGTTGGGACGCAAATCGATTGTAGTGGGCAGGGTGGGTATAATGGAATATTTACGGTGGGAGTGAAGATATTGATGTAAGATAAGGTAGCATATTGTAAGCACCCAAAGAAAATCTTTCTTTTCACTTTCCCTCTTCCTCCATTCATTTCTGTCACTTCAGTATCCCGCTTTAAGTGAAAACAGAAACTGAGATTGCAATGTATATCGAAATTCGAAATCCCTCTGGTTTATTTTGCCATTGTCAGAAGAAAATTGGTGCAAGTTAAGACAGTAGGCGGGAAAGTTCTGTATATATTTAACTACCTAAATGTTTCTCGTTCCTCATTTGTCTGTATTTATCAGTGAGAATAGATTATTGTTATTCATTAGGTTAATTTGCATTTTGCAGGATGATGTTGACTGATTGGTTCGAATAAGTAATTTCAGTGTGTGCCGACCCTAATTGAATGAAAATCTAAAAGCCAATATAAAGCAATCATGTAACAATAGTGTGGAATTCATGGTAGGTTTTGAATGATTCAGGAATGTTTGTTGAGTAGAGTGAGTGAGATTGAATTTCTATATGAGATGGAGTTATAAATAGTTTCATTGTATTTACAGGGAGGGAGTGCACACATAGGTTACTGTTGTCTGTGTGAGTGTAGCAAGGTACATGAGTTAGAAAGGAAGGTAGTGGGAGTTGACACGGCTCATAGTTAATAGAGTGAATACCTTTGTAGACGGCAGAATAGGAGTATAGAGTGGAGCTAAGTAGGAAGGTATGTGAGTGGAAGAGTGTGTGTCTGTCTGGCGTATTTTGTGTGAGGAGAAAGCAGGAAGGTGACGGAGGATGGGCAAGTCCCACACAACTCCGACGAGCAAATCTCTTTGAAAACGCCTGAGATTAAGTGTTGATCGTTTCCATTTTTCCCGAAGAGGCTCTTGTGCGAGGACGGATTCTTTGCACTTGGCAGATTTAAAGGCTGCCGAAATCCCATTTATCGAATGTTTCATCTCCTGCTGTTATAAATTTATAGACGCACGGATAAATCCTATCCTCTTCTCATGTTCCTACTAGCCCTAGCCCCATAGCCCTCTCTCTCTCTCTCTCTCTCTCTCACTCCATTCCGAAAGGCAGCCCTCAACTCAGTCACTCTCCTCGAAAAACTCAACTCCTCGGCGTTTGTATTATGTAATAGCACTGTGTGTATGTAGCCAAGTGCCGAAAAAACTATAAGTCTTGATATTATACTTTTTTAGTTTAGTTACATTACAAGTACCTATCTTATCAACTCCTATCGTACTTACATATCCTCTTCTAGCTATCTTCCTCCTTTCCCTCCACTCGACTTTCTCTCTCTCTCTCTACAAACTCCTTTTATTCCGCGTGGAAATAGTGAGGCATTTAAATACACAGTGACTGAACTGACTGGAGAGAGAGAGAGAGAGAGCGAGGTATTTCGACTTACTCTTTTTCCCTTCTCTCCCACTCTGTCGTTTTCGCACACAAAAGTCGACTCCTCTAACACCATAACATAACTAAGCAATAATAGATGGTTCTATTGCCTCGTGCATTGTACTCGAGCATTGTATGCATATGTATAATTTTCTATCTCTTCCTATCTATGCTCACACATCCAAGACGATGAGCGTAAAAGAAGAAGCTACTGCCACTACAAATGAAATAAAAAGGATACACAGAGATATAGGCACACTACATATATACATACTATTCTACTTTCTCCCTCTTTCTTTTTCTTTGGTCGTCGAGAGAGTGTGAGTCGAAAACGAGAGTCCTAATATTATTCTCTTCTTTCTTCCTTCCCTTCGTTGCCTCCCATTGCCCAGCTCAAACTCTGTTCTTGAAGAATGAGAGACTGTTTGGCTACACCACTTTGACTTGCTACATTACTTTAAATTACATTAGGCGACACAACAAAAGGCAAGGAAAACACTAAGACAAGACACCAAGTGTGACTAAGAAAGAGAAATCTATGTGGACCAAAATTTACTGTTACATAACACACTTACACTGCCACATCTCCTAGACCCAGTTAACAAGCACTACAATAATACAGAGTTACTACACCACACAAAAATCCAAATACCTTTCTGTTTTCTCTCTGCATTCACAGATGCTACGTGCACTACATAGGCAAAGACGATTCTTTCTATCTGTGCATTTAAACAGAGCCTTGTAGTAAGTGGGTCTATGTCTTTGCATCGAATCCAGTGCATTCTCCTCTACTAAATGTCCCCATCCGCACATGTACTTATGCAGTTAAATAAAAGAAAGATCCAAGAAAGAAATTCGCACATTTTTCTTCTCTAAATGTTTAAACTGCGTTTCTTCCATCCAAACATTCTTGGTGCATTCACTCCATATAAAAGTCTTTGTGTATGTGCTAGCTGTAGACATAGCCGACATTTTCTAGATATTATTCTGGTGGCCCATTTGGAAACAGAGGCTAAAACGGTTGATGTGTCTTGCACTTATTTTCATTGTATACTTTATGCCATAGATATGCGTTATCTCAAGTGCTAAGGAAAAATTGTCTTTTCTAAATAAAGGGGCTGATATCCATGGAGCTATATGTATATAGAAACTAATGAATTCTACACACTATACTCCCAAATAGATAAAATGTCAAAAGAAATGCTAGAGAACGCTTAAAGTCCTTTTCCCTCCAATCTGCAAACTATTACACTTTGTTTCCACGATTTCTTTTGATTTCTTTTAACAGCTTTGTAAACGTTTGTTCTCTGAGATCCTCCTTTGTTTTTCAATCGCGGCGTTGAAAGTGCGCCACAAAAATTACACGTTTTCGTCTGATAACAAGTTCCTAAGAACGGAACTAAGAATGGAAATATTATATCTATGAAGAAGCAGTAAAATGTAGATAGCTCTACATCTTACGCCGTTAGTTTCAAGAAAGTCTAGAATGCATTAAGAGTTTAAGAACTGCATTCTCCTTCATATTAAAACTACTCTTCACAAGACTCTCCATTTCCCACCCGTTTTATTGCTTGACTTATGATGGTTATGAATAGAGCAATAGAAATGGAATCAACAATTGAATTTAGCAATCATGCTATCAAGTCCCTCGTAAATAAATAACTCTCCACACTTCATACTAATTTCAAGAATACCATTTAGTCCATTAACTTTTGTTTAGAGCGCATAAAAGCCGGAGCATCGGAATTTTTAATATACTTGCAATTGGAAGCTTTAGAATGTACTTATTTCCTACTCTCATGACGTGACCTTTCCAAAGAGAACAGTGTAGGCGGCGGAAATAGCGATCCTTTGCATTTGTCGACTTGTTGGATCCACCAAACTACTTTTCAATTTGTATCCGTTTCAAAGTTATATTAAGGAGTAGAATTCCAATTTCTCCTACCGCAAAACATTCTTGCCACGCATTTCCTCCATAAAGTTCTTTCGCTAAATCAAAATCAGTTTCTAAGGAATTTCCCAGAAGAGCCCTTTCTCTATAAATTTAACTAGTTTGCTTTACTACCCACCAACATCAAGGATCTGTCTATTTACCGAATAAAACATTTGATGAGCTTAGCCACAGCAAGTAATACAACCAAATAATAAGTGCTATGAGTTCAACTCTTTTTATATCCTCCCCACTATCCCCTAAATTGAAAAGGCTCTAAACATTCTACTTTAAACAGGAATTCGGCATTTCACATGCTCAAGAGCCTCCAAACAGTTTTTCTCAACAACAACCATTCAACTTTATATTCTGTTTCGATAAAAACCACTATTCCATTCATGGAACAAATCCTATTTTTTTAGTAATTTTGGTTTAACTAAATAAAATCCCAGAAGATTTTTTACTCAAAACCAGAAAATAAATTTCCTTACTTTACTAAAGCCACTAAACGTGAGGTTTTTTCTTTTCTTTTCTTATGGTAGGCAATTGTCATAATAAATCCATGTTACTTGTTCTAGTAATTGCAGGGGTAACTTTATTTATAGCATGCGTGTTCAATCAAAATATTACAATTAAGAACTACTAATTTCGATCGGCTTGTAATGACACAGAAAGCTGAAAGATGAGGGTATGTACATAATATCTACTAGTGTCTCATAATACAACGCATACTGGAATTTGCTCGTAGCTGTTCGGATTCATGTTGCACATTTGTTAGACATAGTTTTACTCTTGCTTCCGTCATGCTTGAGTTTTGAGTTGAGTGTGTTGGGATAATAATGGAAAGAGAGATGTGTATGTGCTTATGGACAGAGTTATTGCATATTGTAAGTATATCGGAATGGCGATGACTAAGATTCAAAATGAAGTAAGTGAACTCCTTCTTCCTCCATAAAGCATTTGCTATAAAGGCGGTTAGTCTAGAGATGTGTAGAGCAAATATTTGAAGGCTATTGCTTGCAGTCACTTTGCATTTGTAGCAGAGGACTGTAATTTAAAAAAATAGTTTGTAGAGTAAGGGCGGATACTGTAGCCAGTAAGTTGTGTCAACTGATGTTTGGTTAGTTAGATTCATATGTGCAATAGATAAATGGAATGTGCATAATTATGTATCGTTATGTGTATGGAATCTGATAGAATTGAGTAGTTGTATGGAATGGAGGAGGAGGGAGTATGCATTATGTCTGGGATGTACATCATACTCTGCACCATCTCCATGCACATCCAGTTCAGCCAGTCTGTAATTTTTGTGTACATCTGTAGTTGCTTATAAGAATGTATGTACATATGCATGTGATGCAAAGAGAGAGAGAAAGGGTTTATGAGTGTATGTCTGTGTGTAGTGTTATGTGGGGTATGTAAGTCTGTTCGGATGATGTACCTAAGTGAGTCCACATAACAAGGAATGAAATCTAAGCGAAACCTTTTGTCCCCACACAGAAATGTACACTTGTGCCCAAACTGGTGATAAAGTTAAAGCTTTATGCTTGTCTACAGAACTTTAGGCGAGTGGAGTGAAAGTCGTTGGAGATATTATGCCAATACTATGCAATTCTGAATGAATGGCTCTTTTGGCTACATTTGTGCTGTTGCTTTGACTGTCTCCATGTATTGTGTGATGTCATGTTATGTTGTGTCGTTTCAATGTGGTTGTTATGTTGTGCCGTTTGCAGTTCGACTCAAGAAGATTCTCTCTCTCTCTCTCTCTGTGACTCTGCTGAATTCAATCTTGAATCTGCAGAAAAGATAGAATAGAGTCAATGCAGATATCTTTACTCCACTCTGTATACATAATTCTGTGTTGGACAAAATTGTTTGTATAAACTTAGCATAGTCCTAAGTGCTTCTCCATACTACATCCATACATACGCAACGTATACAGATAGCTACAATGAAACCTTACTCATCTTCACCATCATCTCTGTCTACATCAACGTAAGTCAGTAAAAACCTAATATCTGTCTTAACAAAAGTTGAAATACTTGAAAATGACTATATGACTTGCATTTCTTTGCCTTTGCGGATTTCCCCTTCCCTCACTATCAACTTAAGCTCTTCAATCCTGTCTGCCTGCACAGCTTTTCCAGGCCCGAGCCTAGGTATTCTCAAATCTATGAGTAAAATGTAGCCCTAATGTTCTCTTGTGTGTCACTTCTTCCGGACTGACTTGTGCTCCTTCCAACCATTTACTCCATGTTTTCTCTATTTGCTTACATCCCTCTCTATGCGAGTCCACACTTCCTCCGACTCAATATAAATTGAAGAAAGGAGGATAAAGGGATGAGATATGCATTTACTATCAGACTTTCTCTCTCTCTCTCTCTCTCTCTCTAATAATATTATGAGCACTACTGGTGCATAGAGAGGACTCAACAGGAAATCCTACTAGCATTCTTCGCCTGCCTAAGTGTACTATCCACCCGGAGTCTTTTCTCACTTCCGCTTTCTTTACGGCTCCTTACAACGATGCAACGACTACAGTCCGACTCTTTTACACACACACATCCAGGCACACATGCTCACTTTCTCCGTTAGAGACAAAACTTGTGCAGAGCCCCATTCTTCCAGCCCAGCTAAAAACCATCTCAAGCAATACACTAAAATATAATAAAATTTATTCATGGAAAGAGGCAGGAAGTTCTTTCGAAGATGATCTGCAGTGGGGCTAACGCAATTTCAATCCCATTTTTTCAGAAAGGCAAAAAAGCATTCGTCATTACTTGCGAACATACTTATGATATATTGCTGACAGAAGCAAATGTAATCTATTCATTCCTACGTTATGTTTTCCCGATGCACTACTCACTGCCATCTGCGGCGGCTGAGCACTCCACCACTACCTACCTACTATTTAAATTTCAGTTTTTTCTGAAGTGTGCATCTGCACTTTATCGCATTATTCCTTCCTTAGGTACTTAAATTTAATTAACTAATGCATCTATTATAATTTCAAATTTCTGTACTCAAAAAATTCTTTCTTTTTTCCCATTTGATATTAAAGTAATTTTTGCAAGAGCGTAACTTTTCTTTCGTTGATATTTATCCTATTCTTAGGCAAACCCCATTTTTAAAATTCACCACAGAATGGCTACTAAAATGTTTGTTATCTATTTATAACTAACAATAAGATAGGGGGGGTTGAAGTTATTGTATATCCCATAAACATTGTAAATTGTTAATGAGTGACTTCATTCTATGTAACATAAAAATAATTAAAGAATTGATGTATGATATGAGGACTATTAAAAAATATTTTAGACATCTATTCGATTTTTGATGGTTTTTAATAGGTAGTATTATTTAGTATTAGTAATATTGCTAGTATTGTAATAGGTAAATGAATTCTTAAAAGGAGTGACTAAGGGGGAAGAAGAGAGGATAGTTGTTGTTGCGTAATGTTGTTTGGATGTAGTGTGCGGATGATAAATGTTTTGAGGATAGCCGGCGGTGTTGGTTGGTAGTTAGTAAATTTGTTTTAACTTAAATGAGGAGTGGGTAGGTAGACATTAGACAATATACACAAGTTAAAATAGTATTTGGGCAACTAATCTTTGCTACTCATCTGAGGTATGAAACTGTAGCATTGGTTTAACTATTGTTTTGTCAGTTTTCCCCTCCCTGCCCATTGTGAGAGCTTAATCTTCTCAAAACTGTTAGACAGACTTCTATCTACTCATAAAACTCGCCAAAGTTTCCCTTCATTTCAAACCATAATTCAATTTGAGGAGGCTAGTGCCACTGTCGCTCCACTCTGTTTTGTTGTTCTATGCCTTCCTGTCCTGACTTGTCCTCCTTTACCAATTCCATTTCGTCTATAAACTTTGAACGCTGAATTGAATCTCTCTTGACTTGCCTTTTCTTGACTTTCCCAACAAGGCACAACGTCCTGTCCTCCAAGATAGACATGCAGTACAGCCAGACTTAGTACATCCATCCATTTAACTATGTATATTTACGATAAACTCAAATCTACTCTGCATACACATCCGTAATAAAATAGGAGTCCTTCGTAGAGACGAGCAGTACAAGCAACTTTACAAGATTTTACAACTGACTGATACAGTTCTGACGATGTACATAAATCCCTACCTACTACTGCTCCAAATGTAAATACGAAGGACATGTTATCACACATCCTACATAAATATAATAGAATAGAGTCAACTCTCCTAAGTTGACGTACAGAACTCTAGAGTGATACTAATAGTTAGTTCTTCGTGTTAAACAGGATTATAATAATGTGACACAACAGGAACAAGAGTCGAGAAGGCAAGGCACCGTTGGGTATGAAGAAATTACGGACTGAGTCAACTAGCACAGATAAGCAGAAATGACGTGAATGTATAAATATTCTACTGCGACTAATAAATTTATGCTAATTGAGTTTTACTTGAGAAGTCAGATGAGTAAACGATTTTAAGAGGTCTTCGGATTGCTTATTGTCGTGAGAAGTCAGAGGACAAACTTCATCTCTCCTGACTAATACTGTCGTAGGGAATTCTCTGCCTATAGCCTCTGACTCATCCCACCACGCAACAACCAACATCCTATGCTTCAATCTACTCTCTTTAACTATTTTCATCCTCAAAACCGAATTATCTCTATTAAATACGTCCTCAGTGCAATTTGGAAAGATATTATGTACGATTTGTAGCCAAACAGTCCTACTGCTTTCAAAAGTGAGCGGAGTCGCGACATGAAGTACATGCTAATGCTATGGGCGAGAGTTTTCAGTCCAGTTTTCCAACTCTGTCCAAAAATCCTTTAATTAATATGCAAATGATTTTCTTTGAATTTTCAGGCATGCTGGAAGTAGGTGAGGGGAAAGGCGAGAGAGAAAGTCAATTGAATGTGCGGCTGGACGTCCCGAAGTACGTGAGGCAGGGAGAGACGGCAGTTCTGCACTGCCACTACGACTTGGGCAACCATCTCCTGTACACGATGAAGTGGTACAAGGGCAGCAATGAGTTCTACAGATATACGCCCAAGGAGAGCCCTCCTGTCAAAACATTTGAGATACTTGGACTCCAAATGGACGTAAGTGATGTAGAACAGAGAATTGACATAGTTCTAGATCACATCTCACAACTTTTCAACGCGCGATAGCCACCTCACTCCCACTTCTCATCCTCTCACTCAATTCCGCATAGACACTACGCCAACGCGTGTCATCCTCATACTTCCACCTCATCCACTAGCTACACAATGTCACTCCACAATTAATCTCCTCTAACCAATATTCAAGTCCTTGCCCTACACTAATAGCAAAATAAGATCCAATCAAATGAAATCCGACATTAGATCATATGCAGGCTGCGTGAGCACTTCCGACTCTCCATTTTCACTACTGAAGCTCAGTTAATGGCTTTGGACATGCTATCTGTGTAATGCGAATTGATAACTTCATATCTCCTCCTCTCTTCTTCCTTCGGGATTAGAATTGGTAACTACTGTTCCTTGTCGGATCTCCGCTTTGTACAACAACATTAACTATCTCGACTCCAATCATTTCAATCCCTACACAGAAACGCTTAACATATATTATTCCTATTCCTGGTCACGCATATCCACCTCTACCAAAGAAACTCTTCAAATTCCATGTAGGTACCAAAATTGCTCTAAAATTGTAATTGCTATTTTCGTACTTATATATAGTGAATTCTAAGTATGCATATAGGCTGTATATTCATATCATCACTCAACAATATAGCTATTAGTTTCCCGACACGAAAGGAAGAGGGATCTATATCTCGTCTGTCTAGGCAAGGCTGTATTTATATGTTTGCATAAAATCGGGATGTACATTGTGCAAGTTGTCTGTGTGTATAAATATAAGTGGGGCTAGAGAGTCTCATTGTCAGTGTGCAGTATCTGTAGTTGAAAAGTGGATCAACTCACGGGGTTACGTGTACGAGAGCAATATCCGTGTCGTAATTTAATGTAATGCTGAAATGATGTCAAAATAGAGAAAGAGGGAACAAGTAAAAGTCACTCCCAATCTCAATCCTGTTGACCATTTCTGGAGACATCCTCTCCTGTGCCTACTCTGCCATGTTCCCGCTATGCCCTATAAAAGAGTCCCCTATACTTCCTACTATACTATATATATAAGGAGCTAGTGCAGTATTTATGTATAATGCATAGTGTTATATGTGTTGGACTGCAGTGGAGGCAGTTGGCTCGTCTATGGACACTTCAGTTATTGTTGAACAAGTAGATATGTGATGTCAGTAGAACAGAAGAGGAAACTGGGATGGAGAGTTGCATCAATTACGTGGAAAGTCTCTGGAGTGGCTGATATATTGATGCGATAGGACTGTCCATTGCCATTGTAGGGTGCCATTGAGTCAAGTTGACAATGAACCTAACAGGGAATAGCACGTAGAATTACACTTGAGGAACTTTACTGGTGTCTTACTGTCAAAGAATTTTGAGTGTGCATATGTATGTCGAGCTGTGGTGTTTCTGATGCTCTTGCTTGCCTCCTCCGCCAGCCAATTCCTCTGCTAACGAAGTGAGGTAGGAATGTACGGGGATATATACAACAATGCAATGGTGGCAGGCACGGACGTTGTTGGTTGACCTTATGAAATGCAATGGAAAGGGGCAGGCAGGAGATAGAATGGAAGAGACAGATAGAGAAAGTTGTATTTTCCATAGGAAATCCTCTGAGTGAGTGACTGAATCGAGTGTGAGCAATGAAATGTCGACTCAAGTGAAACTTCAGTGCAGTAGTAATGCAATGTTGAACGTAAAGTTGAAGAGAAGGACAAGATTGTCGACAGAGAAAAAGGGAGCAAGAAGCCACTTGGTTTTCGGTTATGGCTCGATTTAGATTGGCTTACTAGCTAAGCTCGCTTTGACTTGACTCCTTTTATTCCCTCCTCCAGCCCTTCCTGTACCTTTCATTTTCCATCTTATGTAGCACATATTCTGTCCTACAAACATCCACAGTCACATTCAATTGCATTACATTTCCTCCAATACTAACAATAAGTTGATAAATAAATAGTTCCACAGCAAAACGAGAGACATCCTCTCTCCACCACACATATCTCCCCTAAATGCATTACTACAAACTCAAAATAGCCACAGTCCTGCCATGTAAGTGAATATCTCTTATATAAAGAGTCTGAGTGAGTGCATATCTCTGAGTTCCGTGTCTGGTGTGGCATCATGTGTGTGCTACAAGTACATAGGTACGTCTTCTATGGGTCTCTATAGAGGATATTAGCACATAGGTCCTTTGATGTACTTTCTTCTCATTTTTCTTGACTGACTGGACTCAGGAGTTGACTTTTGGCGAGAGCATCTTTTCGCTTTGGCATTTCCCCAATGACTCCCCACACAAGATATACAACACTCTTGATGTTCCCACAAACTTTTTCACAATCCTTTCCTATTGAAAAATATGGGTGGCTTTTTTTCGCCTTCAGAGTGGCCACTCACCTACAGAATAAAGTTGCAGGCAGCAATAGTGACAACCTTAGCACTATAGATAGGAAGATCACTCCGAACAAATATTCCCCCACCGTTGCATATAATACACGCATGCAATGTATCTGACTGTAAAAAACCGGCTAACTTCATTCCTCCTCAAGTTGAGGGCTGTGTGAGAAAATAGGTATTGGCGTTTTCTGTCACTACGCGGATATTTTCTCCACACATTTCCTCGGAACTCTCACAAATCAATGCTTATTTATGGAGTTGCCGTTTGAAGATTACGCTTTTACTCCTGTGTCGTAGTAAAGGGAACTACCGATCCTCTTCCCTATCTATAAATATCAGAACAAAAGAGCTGTTGACAGTCTTTTTTACAACTCGTCTTTCCCCTGTCACCATTTATGAATGTTGTTTTCTCATAAAATATATTTGTTTACTGCAGTTTCTCGTTGTCACTATGTAAATATGCAACTACGCAGCCATAACAAGAGTTTACTACGTAGGTAACCTAAATACAGAGAGGCTAAGTAAACAAGGTCTTTTAGTTTGTAGAAAATAGTATTTGTAAAAATGTTTTGATGTCGTTTGTAGTAGATCCATCTCTGAATTGTCCTCTTCTTCTTCATCTTGTCGTAGCATAATGTAGTAAGCAGGCTTGCATTTGTAGTGTTTGAGAATTCAGCAATATGCATGAAAAAAATTTAGTTGGCATGAAATTCCATTGAAGCAATGATGACATGATGTTAAGTGCATCTTTTAGAAAAAAGTTAGAAATACAGATAGAAGAAAGATGGTTGGGACGTCCTTGCTATGCATTATGTAGGTAATACTCTTCTTGAGAATATTCAAGTGAGGAGATTCGTTTGGATAGCCAATCTTAAAAGTTGGACAAATTTGGTAGTTTGAAAGCAATTCCAGTTTTATACCTTCTATGCATTGTCTGTGTGGAGGCAGAGGATCAGAGACGGAACTGCTCCTACTTTCAATGGTATAGGAGTGAGGCCCAAGGTTAGTGCAGTATGTTTGTGTGTAATTTTGAATACAGAATGAATACAAATAGGAGGGAAGCGAGTGGTGGGTACTTTACTTACCAACAATCCAACCAGTCACCAGTTGGATTTCCTCAAGTTAAATATAATCGTCTATTCTTGATTTAAGTCAAGGAAATTTGTTTGCTCCATTTTAGGATGCAAAGACTTGCCAAAATAGAGTCGTATTCAAGAGTAAAATTGGTTGGTGAGACAGAGTCAAATTCCACAATATAAATAGAGTGTCTAGCACTGGCTAATGCCAAAAGAGTTCATATAGCAGCAGTCGTCGTGAGTTGTTGTTGGTGGTGTGGTGGCTGTGGATGGAGAAAGGAGAGCGATTGTATTCACCTACTATTTAGTCAGGATTGAAATGGAGAAAGAGGCGAGGGCGAGGAAAATCAAGGAAAGTCGAATAAAGTCAAGTCAACTCAGAAATATGATTATTTCAGCCAAGGGAAAGTTTTACAGGAGGAATAGTCAAGTCAAAAGAAGTCAGTCAAGTCGAGTTCCCTCCTACCACTCAATCTCAACGACTGAGATACAGATAGTTAAAAGAAGAAGAGCCTAAGCCTCTTCCCTACAGATAAACTAAAGTGAACTCAGAGCATTATATCACTACATTATTATACATATCCAGTACTCGTATTTTGTACTTAGCCACACTATATTACTACATACATCTACCTACTGCTCCAGAATATGGACTTAGTTCCTCCGCTACAATTTCCACTCTACTAACACTAAGGCGGGCAATAGTAAATACTCAAGTGCTTCTCTCACAGACTAGAATAGACGACAGGGAAATACGGAGAGGAAAAGAAAGACATCTACTTATTTTAGTGACTAGTTGTTGAATTCTTCTAAACTATCCCGTAAACGTGCAGCAATAGTACAGCCGAGTGAGCCATACATTCCAAATTCCATCTCAACTATCCTTCTTCTCTTTCCCTGCCCTATCTCTTCCCTTTTATGCATCTTCTTCTCTCTCTATGAATTTATTCCCGGCCATTTTCTCCTTTTGTCACAATCTACTAACCGCCAAATTAAACTTTCGACACGCATACCCAAATCAGTATTTTATTCACACAATATCCCATTCAAATCTACTCCCACGCTCACCAAATTAAAAACACTCTCCACCTACTTTCCACACAGCATCTGCAACAGCACTTACAATTACTTTTCCAAATTTCCCAAATACTTTCCTTCTCCCGCATTATAAATTGGCAGATATCACTAATGCGTCAGCCCAGGAAATCATGACAAACTACGCAGTCATCATGTAGGCTTACATTTAAAATAGTTCACTGCATAGACCATTTTATTGCCCAAATGATGACAAGGATATAATAGTGACTCTTCCTAAATTTTTTCATAATATACTACTTCCCCTACATACTCAACTAAACAACTTCAAGTTATTCATGTTTTATTGCTCTATAACTTACATTCTCGCTGTCGATTCTTTTATTCTCACAAACTAAGTAATCATCCGTCCAAAAATTAGCCTAAATGTTATTTCATCACAATAATTACTGTACTAACTAATAGTATCTGAGAATATTATTTTATTTTATACTCTGAATACTGAATCAATAATGTTCCGGTACCATGATGTACACCCAAATGAAAACTATTTAGTAAGATGTCTTTATAAAAAACCTTCGCCACATGCCCCTTAGAAATGTGGAACAACTTTCTTATCCACTCCTTCTCAACTTTGCTTGACATCATGACATCACACTAATTGCTTTACTGCCCTATTTAATTTTTTAATTTTAGGGAAAAAGCAAACGCAATTTAAGTAGGTCTCGTAAATCTGATTTCACGATAATTTTGCATTAACAAGTTTTTGTTGTTGCTGACTTAAAATGTATACCTAGACTATTTCTGATCAAACTAACCAAAGTGGGTAACATTTTTTTTAAATAGTTGTTGCTGAGCTAATTTGTTAAATGAAACTACAACAAAACTTTCACTTTTGGTAAATATACAGATATCAGTGTAACAGTGTAACAGGGTGTGAGTAACCCGTTTTCAATCTCGTAATTTTTGTGTAATTGTTAGAACATTGCTATGTAAAGTGTGTGCTACATTTTGTTGCTATGAGTAATAGCTGCGTTTACTTTGTTCTTAAATGTTGTTACTTGCATTTTTTTTGGCAAGAGTCGAGTATTTTGGTGCCTATCTAACTCAACGCAAAGTAATTGTGTAATATACTGGCAGTGCATATGTATAGCTTTTTGTTTAATTGGAAACTATATATTTGCGCGTATAGACAATTTAATATAATACATGTCAACTAGTATTTATTAGATAGACTAGGAAAATGAGGACGATTTAAATAGCACATGCAGTTTTCGTACATAGCCAGAAGTTTAATTTCAGAAGACAAGAAATTGTGGCTGATACCCTATAGACGAATGTAATGAATATACGTCGACTAGCAGTGAGTAGTAAAACTAACAATAAGTCAGAGACAAGAGACAATGGCTCGTAAAGGAAATGGTAAGATGAGAATTTTTCGCCAAAAGAATTCCAGCCAAGTCACGAAATAGCACAGTACAGTTAGAGTTATGTAGATTATCATCTTAAAGGTTATGTACGATGCAATGATACAGCCATGGCTCCGCTGCAATAAAATACTAAATACAGGCCCCAATCTAATCCATGTATGCAATTAAACTTTGGATTAAGATGAAACTTAAGTAGATGCCTATTTATAGCCATAAAATTATTTACCTACATACGGAATTAACCTCTATAGACATTAATTATTATTGCGTTTTCATGTGCAAATCCTCCATCTCAAATGCATATCTCCATATTTAACCGCCTAATATATTTTCAATTAGCGGTTTTTAGAGCTACTAATGACAGTATCATCTGTCACAATTAAAATAACCTAATTATTTCATGCAATTTCTGTTTTACATAGTATTAGCAAAGTTGCGATATGGCAATAGCGAAATAATATTTATAATTTGAGTGTGAATTGACCTTTGGTTTCTGTGATCTCTTAGCAACATAAATTGAATTTATGGGTAAATAAAAATTCCTCTCCCTTTGGAGTTTGCATAAGGTGGATGCCAAGTAATGTGAGGAATTTCGAGCGGGAATTGCATGTAATGGATATAGTGTGCAAAAAATGATAGGATGATACTGTGTATATAGTGTTCAATTTGGCATGCTTATATCGACATTCTGTTTCCTTAATGGAATGCGTATTCGTTGCGTATATGTACATATTTATCTATTGTATGGAGAGGGGAAAGAGAAAGTCAACTGCACTGGAGCACAGATAGAAATATTTTGTGTACATATTAAAATAGCGATGATACTACACAAAAGATACAAAGAAAAGTGTTTGGCCTTCGGTGACTCAATATACTGTAATGTCTTATATGTATTTATTTGCACAGAGAGGTACATCGTCGTTGAACAATGTATATTGACATGCATACATGCTATACATGGAAGTCTGTAGACAGTAGACACACAGGCAAGATTCAATTCAAACATATGCAGTGTAAGCATGCATGAAGCCATTCATTCAGCATCTTTCTCGCAGAAAAGTGAGGACGACTCTTCCAATGGGATTCCCTTGTCGTGTAGAATGCGAAAAAATTGTATTTCACTCTTGTCTGCATTACTGGTTCTTCTTTCTTTTTCGCTTTTCTTCGGGCAATGTTTCCTTCCTTCCTCCTCTGTTTCATCCAGGCCCCACACTATCTCTCCCCCACTAGTCAACGAAAAACTAATGCTCAGTTAAGCTAACTAAACCAAAGCATGGCACCGTAAGTCAAGTCAACCATTCATTGCAAGTTCAACTTATACTTATATGCCTAATCCAAAAATGCTCCTCTTCCCTCCATATGGAGATCAAAACTTTTCTTTCATCCCACTCTACTCAGTAGTATTTAGTGGCAAAATTCAGCGTGCAGATTTCCCTCTTTAACTTTAAAAGGCTATGTACGGAAGTTACCAACTTAAATACCCTAATGGCAATAGTTTACACTGAAATATCAAAATTCAACTCTAAGACATTTATGAATTTCAAATGTTATTTATACTGTACCACTTCTAAAATACAATGCACTATATACCATCAAAAATCAATTATTATATTAAGTGGACGACTTTTTCAAAAATTAGTAAAATTGGCTCAAAATTCTATTTAACCAAAGTAGCTATAGACTCAGGTAGTAAAACTACATGTTTCATTTTGTGTAGAGAATATTTTTGTACCACTACAATTATGTCATGCAATATATTGTTCAAGACTTTTTCTGTCGTTCGTAATACTCTATAGTACAATAGGTCATCATATTCCACATATATATAATATGAATCATTATCAATACAGATATTATACGAATCAAAAATTTACAAAGTAGCAACAACTACGTCACCATTCCTTGAAACCCGGGTGGCTCGGTTCACATGAAACAATCCATAGATAGAGGATTCTCTTGTGATTGCTTCTTTATAAAAAATTATATAAATAGGTGTTGTCTTTTTAATTTCCAATTTTTTCTTTGACTGCACACTTAAAGCTAAATAAAATTCATAAGTGAAGCTCACGGAGACATTTAAGAAAGCAATCCGTTAAAGTATTTAAAATTCCAAAACGTGACAGCATTTAAGAATTTTTCTCCCACTCGCATATTCTATCGATTGTTCTCTTGCTTGATTAAATAGTGAAACATATATTAGCCAATGGGGACCATATTCGCCACGTAGACATCCCGATAAATATTTTCAATTCCGCAAAGCTCATCGCTTATTAATTAATGGGTAGTTCCAATTTATTTAAAATCTACAATTTATGTATTTAAAGTAAATAAATGCGCTCTTGTCTTATTTGAGAGTGTTTTAGTGGTAAATACATATGTAATCGACAATCGTAAAAGAAAATCGTGGTAGTAAAAACTATAAATAGATGTGGATTCAGGTTGGTGATAGGAATAGGTGGAAAGACGGTAGTGAGTCACATAGGTGGTGGCATAGTGTAAAGAATGGCCAGAAGTCTCTGGTTTTGGATTTCTTTGCCATTCTTTCCAGTCACTCGTGCTGCAACGCAAGCCATCAACCACATCGACACCAAGGAGCGCCGTACTAACCAAATTGACAAAGTGGCCTTATTGGTATACAAGGGAGTGTAGATAAATCTATAGTATCAGTGGCTGTTATTAATAGGTGGTTACATATAGGGAGAGATATGTGTCTGCATATGTCTATAGAGATTGGAGGATGAGATCATAGGAAGGGAAAGCAGAGGATGGAGTAGCGGAGAGCAATGGATTTTTCTTTTTCTTCCCTGTCGGCTTTTGTTATGCCTTGAGCTTGAGCAAACATACATAAAGTTCACTTTTAGCAACTTGACACTTTGACTACGTAGAAGGAGAGTCTGGGAGTGTAGTGTAGATGTTGATAGTGTATAGTGGAAGTGTAGGAAGTGCCTAGGCATCTCTAAGTCAGTGGATAAAGCCCGAGTGCGAAGAAATGTCTTCTTTCGACAAACCTTGGGTGAATTGCATTTTGAACACAAACAGCGACTAACAAATACCTAGTCGACAGACTAAGTCGGCCCCTACAAATGTAGATGCCTGTTCTACAGAAGAATGGAGCATTGGGATGGAGGACTAAAGTAACCAAAAAAGCGAGAGCTGACTGACTGACTGACGATGAGTCCTCCTTTCCTTCCATGGATCCCTCTTCATTCTATTTATTGCATCTCCGTGCATCTGCAGCCTACTTCTTTCTCTCAGGGGCTTTCTCTATATCAACTTTATCACTTTCACATTCCGTCTAATATGAATGAATATCTGTACTTAAGTCCCAGCTCCGACGCTACACAACACTTACGTCTATCGCCCGCACACATCCTCGTCTCTTCGCCTTTTACACAGCTCTCAAATAGCTTTACTCACCTCCCTCTCCCTCCTAATGTACTCTCTCTCTCTCTATACGTCCCTTCAGCTCACATCTTTATGAGCATTCACAAGGCGAACCAAAAATGCGTGAAATAAAAATAGGAAGAATAGTCCCTTAACAAATCATATCCTTCTGCCACGCACACACTCAACTACTTTCTTCAATCTATTTTCAGCACTACTACCACATTGCATTTTAAAACACTGCCAAATTGGAGCTCTCAAACGGCACTACTGCTATGTTCCAAGTTTATTTGCAAATTCTTCCCCATTCACAAAATTTTCAACTTAGGATTTAGAACATAGGTCCATAGGAGACCTAAATCTGTAGTTGTTTTATTTATTTTTCCATGCTATCAGTGAAAATAATATATGAATATACGCCTCTGGCATAAAACGACAATTCGTGTCATACGTTTTATAAGTTTATTATCAACGTCTGATAAACTGGGTAAACAGAACAGCATAATGTCAATGTGATATGAAAAATTGGCTAAGTACATATTATATGTACCCAATTTAATTTTGAAATAGATTTGAAATTAGCCGCTCATTAAATATAGCGAAAGTTTTATAAAACATATAGTTGAAACTTTCAAATGAATTGTTGTATCAGCCAAATATAACAAATTTAAAATTCGAACCAAAAAGCTGTAGGAAAACTAGTTTTAGTCCAACTGCAGCAGTTGATGAGTTTAACCGGTTCAGCTGACTAAGTTCATATCCAAAAAAAAACTATTTGAGACTTCAAGACTCAAGACGTATCAATATCATTAGGATGATGGTGACTGATTGTGAAGTATTTATTAAAAGCAGTACTCCAATCCGTAACGTTCTGTTTTTTATTTTGGTACAGAGAATTCCAAAAAATTAAACCAGTACGTAACAAAAATATGTTCCTATTTTTTTGTACAAAATTTTTGTAGAAATTTTTCTCCTACTTTACACACATATTAACTGGCCTCAAGAAAATAACCAGAATTCTTGTTATAGTCCCGACAACCGAAAAATTGTATGGACGATAATATATTAGATAATATCAGTAAATTATTATTTACATCTATGAACTGCATAGTGTACATCGACACAACGTAATTTTGTAAAGACACTGTATAGAACAACAGCCTCAGTAATGAAGTAAAGGACAGAATCCACTAATTTCTAGTAGCCCATTGGGAGCTATATTCAATTCCCAACTTGCCTATCTCCATTCTGACTCGGCTTCCCTTCTTCTGATGCGATATGGTGTCCCCTTCCATACACATCCGCCATCAACATACTATTAATTGCCACTATAAGCTACACCATTAAACTGTGCAATACAACCTAAGATCTGTCCACTATGGGAGTGTATTCTTAAGAAACAATCCGATTTCCTGCTTTCTGTGTTCAACGATGATTCCATCAATTTTCCATCAATGTGAGTTGAGTGAGAGCAATAAAAGTTAATAGCTATCAAGAATGGAAATTGGAGCCCTTATGGGGAATATGCTTTAAAGAATTTATCCACAATTAAAATATATTTGCATAGGTACACTAGTTGCATACCCTTGTTCGGTGTACATCTATTTTTATAATGTAATTAGGCATACATAAATAATTATATCAATTATAAATGGTTAAACTATTTATAATGTCGGTAAACTTTATAAATAGGGTCGTTTTTTGGGAAAAGTTATTTTTGACATGTGTGCAATAATTAATTGGAACGCGTGGCAATGTATGCCAATGCAATGTAGCTGTTACATGTCTACTTTGTTAATAGTAAAGTAGAAAAAATGGGAGCAATGGAAAGGAATGAAATTGTTTCAGACTGAAAAGACCGCCGAGGATCGGATTTTGTAAGATTTAGTGTACGCAATATAGCAAAGCGATAATGAAAATGAAAAGGGGAAAGAAGTAGCTATATATGAGCGGTGGGCGAAAATTAAAGTTCAGAAGAAGAAGAGCTTGAAAGAATGAAATGCGTAAGAGTGTTTCCTTTGAGTATATATAGTCGACAGAGAATATGTTCGTGAGTGCATAGAGAGAAAGAAAGTAAAAAAAAAGTGTAAGACAAAGAAAGGGAGGGTGGAATGGCTATACAGCTAAGTAGATAGTTAAGAGAAAATGTTGAATGTGGGTCGATGATTCGCTGATGAATGACTCGAGAGCTATGAATAGATGAATGCGGTGGATCAAAAAGGATTTTCAACTGAAACTGAGACGCAACCGAAGTGAGGCAGAGCCGAATGTTGTTAGTGGATTGAGAGGCAGGATCTCTTAGTTAACAACTTGAATAATATCTATGTACCTATGCTATAACTTCAGTTTCAGACACACATAAACTATTTAGGTAATTCTGCAATAGCACACAGAGGGTTATCCCATTATTTCTCACTATACTAATAATATGCCTTTAATATTCCTTTGCACGGCGCCTAACACCCACCAGACATGTGCTACAACGTGCTGTTGAAACATTGTATTCTATTACAGCCTTCCTATTCAGTTTCATCGACTTGAAAACTTCGAAAGCGTAAAAAGCTACCTTGCTTTTTTTTTAACTTATTATTATGCTTTACTCCCCTGCTCGCTTCAAGTTACTATCTGCCCTTTATTGATTCTGCTAGTAATTTATATGATTAACCAACAAATTGCTTCTTTCACTGAAGTTTATGATCCCACTTTACTTAAACAATGGAAACAGCCAGTCTTCCATTCTCTCATTAGTGTAAACTCAAACTTGTATGGAAATAATTACTAACGATAATTTTATTTTCGAAACATAAGGGCACTATTATGCATAGCCTGCAGATTACGAGGAAAGTAAACAAACAACCTTTCCACTTAGAAAAAAAACTACTGGAGGAGTTTGCACTCAAATCATCACAAAGGGATAATAGAGCGGAATTGAATTAATCAGTAGAAATAACCAGCTTTTAATTTAAGCTGAGGCCTAGTAATGAATCCTTCTTCTGTTTATAATGTCGTGTAAAATTCTGTGGACACTATTTACTGCCAATCATCTTATGCATGCCCAAGCGTTTTGTATCTACGATATTCGTGGCAGTGAAAGTCAGAACAACTTTCTTCCTTTTATGCTAACTACTCGTAAACGATAACCGTTCGCACAAAACTTTACTTAAATCATTAAAAATTGTGGTGAAAATAGCGAAAACTTGGGTGGAAAGCGCCCTAAGGAGCTTGCCCAAGAAAATAAGTACCTACCTACCTAACTATTTAAATGCCTTCTTTTGCGACACACTCTTTTGAACTGCATGCTATTTAGCAAAAGCGATAATTAAACTACATTTAGGCATTTTGTTCTCCAATTATTGTAATTTAAGATTACTATAAGGCAACATTGAAAACTATATTACTAAGTGAGAAATTAAAAATTTCAAAATATGGTCAGAATATTAATATTTACTTTGTTACCGTTAGTAATCGAGATTATATGCATGAAGTTCAGGTAAATTGTACGAGATTTTGTAGACGATTGTGTAACGAACAATTTAAAAAATGAGAATAACGGTTAATAGATACGGCGTTAGAATGGCTTTCAATAACTGTACAAAATAATTGGAATAAATGAAAATATGTACAAATTACGTGCATTTGTGAAAGTATCTGTGTTTGTATTCTGTACCCAGTAAAGGACTAGTAAATATTGCAGTATTGAACTGCAGGCATAAACACTGTAGACGATCGTATTCGCTTAGTCATGACATTTTATCTTCCTAAGTAACTATAAGCGCTGAACAAGTAACGCTTAACGGAGAATGAAATTGATACGGCTGTGCTAGTTTCTAGAATTGTTGATTGTTAGACTTAATAGATAGAGACTGAATTATTTCTCTAGTACGAGAAATAGTAAATAGTAGACCGTTGATTTGAAATAATCTTTGTCGCCTTGCCGAAGGGATTTATCTGAATTATCATGATAGTAACATTAGGTTTCGGTTGAAGTGAAGCCAAAAGGCACAATGGCTGGTTAGCTCTGGCAAACTGTTTATATGCATACCTAAGCAGATCAATTCTATCCCTACTTAAGTTTTTTCGCAAAAACGCAGGACTGGATAGGACAGAGTAGTATTTCCGTAATAGTTATCATTGAATTACAATCAGAGTAGGAGCAGAAGCAAACGTTGGCAACAATAATGCATCTTTGTGCATTACACGGCATATACAAATCCACCGAATGTTCTTTAACGGAGATAACAAAAAGTATTTCTATCTGCATTAGTACTTTCCTGATAGCACTATGTCTTTATGATGCCTATTTTGTGAAGAAAAGGAAGGAACAAGAAAAGAGCTACGGTAATTTAATAATACAGAATATCCTGTTTATATGGTACATACTTTAGTATGTTATGATGCTATGCCATAGAGAACAGCTCACAAACAACCTGGGTAGGCAGAGACAGAGATAGCATAAAAGTAATTGTTTCTACCTTGTTTTTATATTTAGCCCCTCAGAAAAACGCTGTGCTGCTTAGTGCGTTGTAGGCTGTGTAGGCGTAGTCTCTGGTGTAGGGAGTGTGTGTGCAAATATGATAGAGGTAGTTTTGTTTGGTTTGCATTTATATAGGTAAATAAGTAGGCGGGTGTTTTCTTTGGACGGCGCTTGCAAAGAGTGAAGTTGGGATCCTAGTAGCTATTAAATGTATTAAGAGATGAATTGCCGAGGTTGATTCCGTCGGAGGTCTTTATGAGATGAGGGTGGCAAGCGCTGAAGAATTTTCCCTTCCTTCTTACATTATAGATGTGGAAATCACTCGCGAAATCCTTTTTAGTGAGCATTTCTATGATAAACGTCTTCCGCGACTCACTTATTCTGCAACTTACATTATACTTAGCATTGGCTATAGCCGTCCCTTTATGCTCCTGTATACATTTAAACTTTAACTATTAGACAGATAGAGACACTGACACTTAAACAGAGGACTATAATGCAAGCTACACATTTTTATACAACACTGCGGCCCTTCCGACCAGATTCCCCCTCACTTTTCTCCTCTATCCAGGATGGACCTCCGAAAAGGAAAGAAGATGAGATAGGCATTTTGTTGGGTCTTCGCATCCCACTTGTTTTTTCTAGGACTTTCCTTTTCTCAGAAGGAGAATCGGTGAAAGGAACCGAAAAGCTAACCGAAAACTCACATAATATCACATCACATTAGATTCAGCATTTTATGTAGTAGCCACAGTCCGCCCGCCGTCCAACACTCACAGAGATGGTCTCCCTATAGAGATAAGCCTGGACCTGAACCTCAAATGCCTTGGCAAGGCATTCCCTTTCTATCGAATTCTATTTCGCTCCTCTTCCGTATTAGTGCACGTGCATTTGAGAGAGAGAGGTGCCTGACTCTCTTTTACTCATACGGACTCTCCCGCACTGATATTAACGGAGAGAGACCTAGCTTTGGCTTCCATATGTATGTAGGCACTACAGGGATAATATTGTATTAGTTTGGGAAAGTCGACTAAACTCGCTCAAGTCAACTCAACTCAACTCACAGTCAGTTACAAAGCAACTTTAACTTCACTCTCTTTTTTTGTCCTTTCTTTATTATTTCGGCTGTGGAGTAGGCGGCGATCCCATTTTACTCCCAACACGTTTTTCTTAGAGGGAAACCGTTGGAAAACCTCTTCCTTCTTTCATCCGTCTTTCTATCTCCTCGACGACTAAAGACACACGCTTTCACGTTTACATTAGGTACATAATGCACTTTCTAGGAAACCACTCCAGATAACCCATCTGCGTACCTACATCTAGTGTACACTTGCAAGGATGTAGTCAAGAACTCCCTGCCCTAACACTGCAAAATAACTTCTATTACTTTTATTATAAATACATTTAATATTACCTAGCACAGGCCCTCACGTCTTTAAAATCCCTAGAATATATTTTCCTTCTGAGTACCAACTCCCCGATATTGGCACTGCTTTTCTTCTCCTTTGTCACTACACGTTGACAGCTTATATAATAGCATTTATATATGCTACAGATTTCACTTTCTTACTTTTAACAAGTAACTACTAAATATATAGCCGACCCGCTATCACTCTTCTGCGAGATAAATATATTTTTTCTACTTTTCCTTAATGCTCTTTTCTTTAACTTTTATTGTTGCCAAATGTCATATTTGCCTTTTTTATGATTCTTAATAATTTGGCCGGAAGTAAAATTCAAAGACGACTCTCTCGATACTGTAGGAGTAATGCTTTATGTTCTATGTACCTATACAGTTAGAGCTAAACTATTTATAAACCTACCTCTATGCACATTAGAGGCAAGTTCCTGAAATAAACGACCAAATGAAAAATTGGCTTTGGAAGATTGAAGATTGTTTCTCCCAAAATCATATTAAAGGCGTTTTTCAAGCCATGACTGCTAAAATATAATAAATTCATAGCAAACAAAGTTTCTCCACTTGTGCTAATAAACCATCGCTACTATAGATATAATTCGAAATTAAATTACACCTACTATTGCTTTCATTTCTTCATAGCTTCCATATTTACAATATGTAAAGATATTGCTATACGCAGATACCATGTCAATGCATCTAGTATTGCAATATGAGCACAGTAGATGTATTTTCCATACGTAACGGTGCCCAAGCCAAAAGTGTTGCAAGTGTTTCAGTGAAGTAGCTGATTTCACTGGAGCATTAATCAGATGTCAAGTCAAAGCAGAAAGATGGAGATTAAGATTGTTGGCAATATTTCTTACTTTCAGTTTAAATCGCATTCCTTTTCAATATTTCTATCTTTCCTTGGCATTTTAGCACAGTGTACTACACATAAAATATCTTTATACCCTGCAACACAGGTAGCATCCACACAGTAATTTTTTACAAGAGCGCCTTGATACTCTATATGACTGTAGTTCCTTCGGGCACTCACTCATTGTACCTACTACTTTCTTCATGTAAGTAAAAAGCAAAAGATTTTGGTTTCAAAGATTAGGTTCTTAGCTACTTATAGAAGAGAGATTTTCAGTAGAAGAAGGCGTACTTTATCTGCTTTTGTATATTCCGTGTCTCTATATACTGACAAACTATATATAATTTTTGTAACCCAATTTATTAAGTTAATATAGAACATTCCAAAGGTGTGCTTATTATATTATGAACCGTCTGACACGAGAAAATGTTTAAAAAATAGACATGTTTAAAACTAGAGCTATATACAACTGTATTATCAATACTCTCCAACAAATATATAATTCCCTACAAATATTATACCATTAGAAAAATTCTGTCTGAAGCTGAAAAAGTTGTCAAGGAAAAATATGTATTGAATTGTAAAAATTTTCAAAGTTCAAACTGTGCATCTATAAGTTGTTTGTAAGAAACGTGAAAGTATAGGATTCCTTTTAACTTCAAGTTACAAAGTTTTTGTTGGTAAAATAATATCATTGAGTTTGGGTATTACTTTTTGATATAAAGCTCTAAATATATAGTGAGGAAGTTAAGGTGCGTGTATATGAGATTGTTTGTGTCGGTGGGTGTTGCTTGCTCACTACAATTGAGTGAATTCATTGAGTCTAGAGCGTAGCTACTTACACACGTGCATAAATAGTGCACACTGTCGAAGTTTTAGTTATTTTTGAGATTGTTGGAAGTCGTCGGTATATATAGGCTACGCATGTAAAATGATAATTATATAGCGGAGTGTGTGTACAGAGTGTGTATGCTCAGCTGTGGAAAGGGTGGCTATAGTTGGCGGAGACAAGGTAGCAAGTGCTTGCTATCTGTGCGGATAGAAGGATAGAGTGAAGTCAACTTGTAAAACATGGCATTGAAAGCCAAGGGAGGCTGAGACAGAGAGATTCAAAGTGAAAGGAGGAAGCTTGGCTCTTGTTGAGCTCAAATGAAATTTCGAGAACAGAAGGAGGAAAGGAAGAAAGGAAGCGTGCCAACTTTCTTTTCTCACTTAACTAGGAGGCCTATGCACCTTTGAAAGATTATCTTTATCCGCTTCCTATGATTATGTGCCCTAGTCGTCGTTTTTATGCCTTGATGCTTTCCTGCACCGACTCTGACTTTATTTGGTTTTGGCTTCCCTTCCTTCTCCTTCCCCGCTCTCTGGCTTGACCTAGCTTACACAAGAGCTTACTTTACTTCCTTAAACTAATCTCAAGTTTGCTTAACTTTCTCTAAAGGAAGCTTAACAGTTACTTACAATTAATGTCGGGTTACCGACAGTCTAACAGACTATATCTCTCTCCATCTCTATTTATATTCATGCTCAGTCCATCTGTATCCCTTCTCTTTTTTCACTTTGATCCCCGTCACTATAACACCATTATAGATGCCTGCATACAGACACACACCTACTACATACATGTAGCTACATGTCTGTTGTGACCCTTCCCGCTCTCTCTCTCTCTCTCTCTCTGACAACACGCAGACCAATTTCACGCTCTCCACATATTTTTCACATTAATTCAGCATTATGTTGCAATATCAGTACAATATGAATTTAATTGACTTACACTTGCCCTTTCTCAATTGTCTCCGACTACATAGACACTCTCTGGGAATTCAAATAACTTCCTTCTTCGTTTCCCAGCCCTCCATCTCCTTTTTCCTCCTACCCACTTCAGTTTCAACTATTTAGGAGGCCGTCTTATTCATAAATCTTTTTGCTGATTTCCCTTATACTTGTTGCAAAGGCGCCTTTCTTCTCTCTCTCTCCCTTATTCCTGTCACAGCCTCTTTCCTAACTCAATTACAACCACATTCAATTACGACGTATGTACGGAGTCGCCCTGGAAATGATGCAAATTATTTCCTTATTTCATTAGATCCACCAACTAAAGTCTCAAGAATATTAACTCAAGACCCCTCATCTACCTACTTCTGTTTACCATTATTTATCATCTCTGTACAGATACACTCACTCGCCAAATTAGATTCTTGATCTAGTTTAAAATCTTTTTACCTCCTTATCAAAGTGAAATTACCTATTCCTTCCCGACTGCTTTCTTCTTGTATACAAGTCAAAAGACATCACAAATTGATGGCCATAAATAATTTTAGTGATTACTTTAAGAATATTGCATCAAACTCGATAGATTCTTAATAATATAGTAATATGCATTAAATAACTTTTCATTTCCTAGCTCAATTCGAATTTTCAAGAATTCACTGCTACAAAGTCAGTTTAGAAATATTTCCATGTGCTTCTGAAATGAAAAAATTAAGGGGAATATAATTTGGGCACTATGGGCAGGAGCGACATTTATTATTTAGTACGTAGGCCCTTCATTCCTCTCTATCTGAATAGACAATAAGGCCATATTATTACTGAGGAGCTGTAGTCAAAATTTTAGACGCACCTTAGTAGACATAAGGATGACATGAAAGGAGGGAAGAAAAGCTGAGCTGGCGTAACTGTTTGTGTACCATAAAGTGAATTGATACCCAAGGGCACGATGAATGATGTGGTTGGTAGTTCCTCGTTGTTTTCATATCTTGTTACTCGTTATGTCCACAGATCAATGGGAAGCAAATTGGGACTTTCTCTTGTTTTAGATGATTTACTAGAATTGAGTACGCGGAATACGCTCTGTGCTTCACTTTAGTTTAGACTGACTGACTGAGAGTGAAATGCATCTGTTTCTCCACTGAAGTGAAAGTCGTACAACAAAAACTACTTTATATCATTGTGTGTGCACAAGTCTACAAATACTACAGAAACGATCAGAACAGACAGACAGAAATGGAACAGAATGGTAACGGAAATTTTCAATGAGAAGATATTATGTCAAGGCAAGAAATTCGTTTTCTGTCAAACGAGATGCAACCCAAACACTGCCTGTCATATCATTCTTTGCATTTCTACATAATATAGCAACAATAGCAAGTAATTTACACTTAGAAATCTCTACAATCATATACGCATGCATAGAGCCTATACACATATATTATGATTTTCACTCTAGCTTCCTTTCTCCGCTACAATCTATTTTTAATTATGCCGACACACTAGACAGATAGTTCCCGCTTTCCTTCCCAACACCCTTCCATAATTGCTGTGTGTAGAATTTGGAATTTGTGTCGATTTATTTTACTGAATCCCCCACAAATATTTCATTAATGATTATGATCCTGTACATATTAAGAATCTTCCGTGTTCAATAAAGATTGAAAATTCCGCAATAGTAGGATTAAATACTCATAAAATTTAATTAGAAACACTGAACTTCAATAAACAATGAATTTATAGCATTCGCTACATGGTATCGTAGCATTTTACGAATACCTACATCTGTTAATACGCATGAAATAATTTGCCGAGTTGCTTTCCTGTTGTGCGTACGTATAGTATTGTGAAGAGACAGATAAGTATCTTATAATATGCAGAGAAACTGCTTCAAAATTGGAATGGCATTCATTCTAACAATTACAAGTTAATAATGCAATTTTTTTCCCAAACAAAATTCATCTTCTCTACCGAAAATTTAAAGATACTTGGATATTCACGAGTTCATGACATTAAATGTAGCAGTAAGGCCTTTATTGTCATTGCCCATTTCTTTTAGGGGTTGTTAAAAATGACACATGAAGTATTGATAAAAATAATATTTAAGGTAATTTTTATAATAATAAATTGGTTATAGAAACAAATAATAAGAAAACTAACAATGATAGTATAATTTGGAAATTATGGAATCAATGTACTGAGAATAGATGAGAATGCAAGATTTGGGTACAGTTAGATGACATCGATTTCACTCTCTCATTTCAGTTGTACTATTGGCAGTAAATTATTATTATTATTTGGGAAATGCAATTTCCAACAAGAATTGCAAAATTTTATAAGTGCTCTAAATGAATTTGAATTATAATCCTGCAGAAAAGCCACTCTTGTAAATATTTCGACCCTAATATATCCTATTATTGTTTTGATTAGAAATATACTTATGTTTTGAATTTTCTATTTTACAGTTGAGCAAATCAAATGCAACGCAATTGACGCTGAAGAAAGTGGACCTGAATATGACAGCGTACTATTCCTGTGAGGTAACGACAGATCTTCCGGATTTCAATGCAGAACTCAAGAACAGTCCTATGTATGTGGTTGGTAAGTTGGAATTTATTTTTTATTTTTATAGGACATGGATAAACTAAATGAGAATTCATTAGTATGATTGTAAAGAGCTAGTAAACAGAAATACATAATGACATCTTTGTACATAAAAGTAATACAAATATTAGTAGCCATATGGGCTGTGCATTCTTGTGTAGTATTTTGTGCGGACTAGCGTGAATAATTTCAATATACAACAGTAAAGTAAAATCTTGTGAAAGTTTATGTAAGTGTAGAAAAAGTTTATGTGCTCGCTGATATGCAGTATAAAATAGATCATTTTTATAGCTGTATGCCCTTAGAAATTCGCAATCTCTTAGTAGCAGCTTAGAAGAAATGGCGATTGCCACAGTGAGTAGTATCTCCATAGAATATCTAGGTACTAGCCGAAAGAAATAAACTGGCGAGCAGTGACAACAGAGTGAAAGAGAGAGAGAGAGAAAGTAGGCGTTGGGAATTCAGTGGAGAAAGCAGAAGACACGGAGTGAAGCTGTCCAGCCGTGCGTAAATAAGTTGATTTGGACACAAGTGAAAAGTTGCAAGTGAGCCGAAGGATGATGGAATTGAGATTGAGTCAATCACATTACTACAGTTGAGATCATGTAGTACTACTACGATCTTATTTTGGCAAAACTGCATGGAAAAGGTTCACAGGGGAATTTCCTTTGATATGATTTCAAAATTTTCCTCTCCGTCGCTCTGTCAGCTGTTGCTTTCTTCTCCGGGTGATTGTTGGCAGACGAAATATATCACAGCCAGCACCGGAGTATCATGTTGGTGTCATTGTGCTTTTGCACTCCTCCACAGATTTACAAGTCGACTCTTATTTATTGGGCCATGTCATGAATATCAATTCTGCCCCGACATATACAGGGTGGTCAGCAACAAAGAATAGCAGGGTGTGTGACATATAACAGCTTCTAAATGGATTTCTGATTTAAATTGCATACACATCATAGGAAAGAGGAAAAAATTCTACGTTGTACCGTGTGACAAACAATATTAACACCTAAATTAAAATGTGGTCACCAAGGTTAACGCAAAATTAAAATGAGAAAATCTTTATTTTCTTGACAATGGGTTGTCTTTATCACACTTTCACAGAGGCAAAGATTTCATTTCACTTAAAATGGACAAAATGGGCAATTTAACTTTGGAATGGAATGTGCTCATCGCTCACCGTTACGCCCTACATACAGTTATCATTGATACTTCGACATAATCCTAAATTAAATTAAACTTCATCCCACCATGGAACTATCCGCCGGTAATTCAATGAAGTCGATTGGTTTAAAAACAATCTATTCGAAGGTGCCGTCTAAAATCTTTTACAAATAAGTTATGATAAACAAATAAGTTATGATAAACAAATAAGTTATGATAAACAAATAAGTTATTATAAACATTTAATTAAAAAACTGCAGGAAATTCACTTTCAAAGCATCCTCCTGGATAATTAATTAGATCTTAAGAGAGCATCCGGTTTGGAATGCTTCAAAAGGAAGTCACATTGTTGCCTGCACTGAGGAAACCGTGTAGTAAAAATATTGGATTACAAATTTAGATTGACCATTTTACACGAAATCAGAGCTTAGAATGGTACAACGTAGAATTTTACCCACTTTCCAATGATGTATATATCATTAAAATCAGATAATGCATTCATAAGTTATTGAAGGTCAACTCTGTTATTCTTTCTTGACCACCCTGAATAAGATAAAATACCCTTTAGACAAAGCAACTAATACGGAAGTAGAATATTTACATAAAAAATAGGTTTAATAGATATTGTTACAATTATGAAATTGACAAATATAGGGCTTTTTATTAATCGTCTAAAGGCAAGCAGTACAGAACTTCAACTAATTAATAATGAATAGAGCACAGTATTTATCCACATTAATCTAGGTTAAGTTATGCATCCATCCGTATTTTAGTTAGAAGGATTTAGGTACTGTAGTAATAACAGCGAACATGAACCAGAAACTCTCGCACTAATTTATGAAGCAATTGCCTTGGAATTTTTCTCTAGACTAACATTAAGCTAAGCTTAATGGCACTTTAACATTCAGGTACTGATGAAGTAAGATCATTGAGTTCTTTTTTTATTTACTGCTGGTATCAAAGCAAGACTGTCTATACAAGATTTGAAATGCTTAAGTAGACATCCATTAGCTTTTCCCGACAGTATGTACTTTTGTAAATTTTATAACGCCTTCAATCAGCTTGTCAGTAGGATTAAATTATAGATTCAGCAAGTAGAGCAGAGAAAGAACGCCAGTGTGTCATTCATTGGATAGTGAAAGATAATCTTTCCATCAACCCCCGAGTAAATAAATGTTTTGGATGATAAATATTAATTCACAGTAAGTGCAATACAATAAGCGACTACCGCACAGAAACCGTAAACATAGTGGAAGCATAAAAGAGACTGCCTTTCAAATATTCATTTTATTGGCATTTAACAAGTTATCGTGCCAAGGAAATTTTGTGAAGCTAACGAGGGAGGTGGTACTAAAACTCCATTTCTAAAAAAGGCAATAATATAAATAACTCCACACATAAAACCTTTTCACAAAAGTAATAATGTCCACTTACTTACCCCTAGGAATTACTAATACGTGGTCGGAAATATTTAGTGAATTTATTTATTCATCATAAAATGTCTATCCTACTTAAATGGTGAGCCTTTGGGCATTTGATCTAACAGAAAATGTCAACAAAAGGCAAAAGCATTTCTCTGCATTGACTGCTGAACTTTTAGCTTATTCATCGCGGTAGAAAGCAGAATGAAAGGAAAAGCAGGGAAATCCTTACAAGTACTATTAATTCGAGAACATTTTAATCTGTAGCATTTTTTTTACTGATAGGGGAATCCTTCACGGGCAAAAATTTAATATTCCTGGCTAAATGCTCTTAATTTACTTAAAAGAGATATAGAAATACAACCAGTGCATCATTACTGCAGAAAATGAACAAAAGAAAGAAAGGTTGCTTGCAAATTAAATGGAATATTTTCTAACACGTAGGTGAGTCAAAAAAACAAAAAGCTATGGTAATCCTATAGCTAAGTTAATACTCGAAATTGACGGTGCAGAAGTCAGGGACAAAAATAGAGTTGATCCGGGAGCTTAATTATTTTCTATGCTATCGAAAAAGTGATATCTCAGATGTCTCAAGACATTAATGAAAGATACAAGCGTATATTAATTGTAATTTTATCATTAAAAAGTTACTTGTTAGCAATTAAACAAATCTTTAGGGCAAGGAATAAAAACTATTGTGAATTTGTAGAGGTGAAAGTGTTGAACAAATGTTTTTATTCTTGCAGCAATTAATTTTGAAAAGGTTTTGACATTTTTAGTCGACTTTTTATAGAGGCGATCTCACCTCTGGCGAAAAGGCAGTTTTCTTTCCTAGCCACGGCTATTTGTGAAAGGAAAAAGTGTAATTAAGCTATGGAAAGAGCTGTCATATTTTAACGACGTTGTATGTTCCACGAGGAAATTTCAACGAAGTCGTTTTACGAGAGACATTTACGATGAGTGAAAGAGTTCTTCTCGACTTTTCACTGCCTTGCTTTGCGTATACTTTCTCGTTTGTTTGGTTTACTACACTATATGCATGAACTAATAGTACCTACGTAAGTATTACTAGTCGCATAGGCTTGGGTGATGGTGAGGAGAGCTATAGGAACTTCTTTACTATCTATTTGCTATGAGTCTATAATATTTAGTTATACGAAGAGAATGGAGGGAGAATGACTGCTACTGTAAATACTTCCATCCCAAAAAACGGAAACTAAATCCGACGTAAAAGGACAAAGAGAAAAGCAACTGATATAACTACGTGCTGGTGAAAGTACCTAAAGTTGCATTGGATGTCGGAGTTTTACAGCGCTTATAGCAGGGCGTCCTCCTTCTCAAGTAGGCACCCACATAGACATATTTATTATAACTTACTTAGGTTAGTGCTATTTACCCATTCCATTATATCTGTATTTCTAAACATTTGGAAAGTATTTATAAGGGGAAGGGAAGCCAAACCGCAAGCAGTGAAGATGAGAGGAAAATGATGATGATGATGATGGAGCATCATTAGAATTTTCTCCACATATCACAGCCGCGGAGCTTTAAATATTAGTCGTGGAATAGGAAGAGAGGGTGAGCTCCATTTTATACCACCAGATCAAAATAGACATTCAAAAGTCATAGCATAATAATAAGACTTCATGGAACATAACAAAAAATGGCAATTCTATTCTGTTTATTTCATACAATATAATCTGGAGAACTACTTATGCATGTGTACAGTCCACATCCTGCAGAGACACTATATACTTATGCTCACTTTGTGTGAAATCTAAATGTCTCCTCAATATATGACACAAATTATATAATATCTTGGACATAGGTTACTCTAATTGTCAGTGTAGTACAAAATTTTCTTTTTACTGCTTCTTTTAAGTGGAAAAATACATTTCTCCTTTGAAACTCCTCAATAAAACCCTCACAAATATTTTCACTCCCTTTTTTTCTCATACATGCATATTTTTATTTTATAGTTGAGTCAATGACGCGCCGATTCCTTTTCTGAATTTGACTTAATTTAAAATATTTGACATGCATAGATGTATAGGGAAAAAGCCATTAGCATGTTTAGCTAAACAACGTCCTGTGCAAAGTAGTACATCATATTATTATAGTCATATAATTAAATATAGTCGTATAATCGTTTATCTAGAAAAGCTCTTCTCCGTCTACACAGTGCATGAATTATAAAGTGCGGGTAGTTTCATTATGTTAGTTAACTATATCTGTATTATTGGCCATTTGAGCGTTGACAGAGTCACACTCCATTGCCAGTTCCATGGGAAGGGATAATATGATAGCTTTAGGCCTTGTGATGTTATGTTACCTACGTCATGTTGACTAAATCGCTAAGCGAATAGATAAATACAGGAGTTAATAGCCTATATGAAAGAAAGTAGCACTGCATAAAAGCCATCAACTAATGTTATGTATCTACCTAATCGTAAGTAATGTGATGTAATGTAATGCATGATCTGTACAATTTCCAATAGTAATGGTTGGCTTTAGTGCTCAGCCGTTTTCTGCGATGTGATTGCCTTGTGACGAAAGGTGCAAAAGAGCAATTCAGTCAGCACTCGTCGTGTAGAGAGTATTTATGAAGTTATTGTCTACTTTCATGGTTTCATGTTCCATTAGCTGGCAAATGTAGTATTTTGCCGACAGGACAGGATATTTAAATACAGAGCAAAAGATTGCAGTGGGATAGGGAGCTATGGGCATATCAGAGCAAATGGCAGCCCTATATAAGTAGTAGCATTAAGTAGAATGTGGCATGTCTATCCTTAGGATTGTGTTCAGCATTATTCGATTAGAGAATTGGTGTAGTTCGGTGGTCCCCAGTCCTGTTGGTGAGTTGGTGGGATTCGACGGCTAGTGACTGGCTGGTGAAAGTAGAAAGTGTTTCAGGGTTAACACAACATATCTAGCTCGGCAGAAAAGCAAACCACAGCGTCTGTCTCTATGTCTCTATGTAGTGTAAGTGATACTATTGCATATCTGCTGCCACAGAAGTCAAGTCAGAGCTAACCAACCGCGGCTGTCATTGCGTGGTGTCATTGTTTGTACTGAGCACACACAAAAGCCATTGTAAAATGCACTAAATAGAGTTAAATTGTCCTCTGAGTAATAAGAGCAGATGTTGTGACCATTTTATTACACCTTTGTAGTTTACAAAGAGAATAAATATCATGAAGCCCTCCCTTTCTCGCCACTCTCTATTTTGTTTTAGGAGAGTTAAGCTGCCAGTTGGCAATTAGCTTATTAGCTTTCGCCCTTTACAATATTTCCCACTTTTAAGGACATAGCCCATTTAATATAGCTCTCGTACTATTTGTAGCTGCGTATATCAACACAAACAGCGCCAGGCAGGATGTGTAAGCACATGAAATACTTATAAATACTTTTTGTACTTTCACAAATACTTAACTACATGTGCACCACTAATATCTATCTCCCTACACATACAAAGTAAGATAAATGAAAACCCTTTCGTTCCCGAGCGTTCTTGAAGAGAAAGACTCAAAGAAAGAAAGTCCAGTCCCAATCTAGTAATACGCTCTCTGTTTTAGTAACTGCCGCTTTCCCTTTAATGTCTAACGCTAGAAATGCATTTGAGTGCCTCTTCTTTCACTCCATGCCTCTTCTGTTGAGGCACTCTCCTGTTATGTTCATAATTGCACATAGACACAGTACACAGAATACGTACTTAGGTGCATTAAACATTATCTATGTATGGGCACACTTATGGTAGTGTTACATGCTCTTTAGCAAAAGCAGGTTTCATTCTCTCCGACAAATAATTTGAGCCGGGCCGCAAGTTTGAAAATTTATGGCGAAAACTAGAAAGGTTGGTTAACCCTTCCTAATACCTCAAATAACTAACCAGGCCAAACCTGGAGTTTCGTAACTCTTAAATTTACCAATTTACTATTGCTCTATATGCTCTATAACTCCCGGGAAATAAATACCAAGTCCTACTTGCCCTCTTCCATTGCACAAGACGAGAGACAGTTCAGTTATACTGGATTGACGTAGTGGAGTGAACAAAGCTCTAGTAATATAGTGGCCTAATGTACAAATAATTAGATACCGTTCTTTCTGCCTGGTTGCAATGTGGCTGGAAGGAAGTGTCTGTTAAAGAAATGCCGAATTCTTACGGTGGCGGGAATTATGTTGTTAAATACGCTCACTGTTCTATAGCAAATAGTGCTCCTAAATTCATTTAAGTAATTAAAACGTAATCTAACATTAAATTGTTGATTTTAACCCATAGAGAGATGTAGCAATCAATAAGACAGTATTTTGAAACATCATGCAATAGTTAATTATTAGAAGATATAAAACTTTACGACGCTTTATCTTTGTATAACCTACACAATATTTCTGTTCTACAAATTATGACAGTAAATATAGGCTCATCGTTTACAATTTTAGATTAAGACGGGATCGACGGTGAAAGAATTACAAAAAGGATGTTAAAAGCGAGAAAATGAAAAATTTTTGCATTACATTTTAAATGAGTAGATACAGGACTTAAGTGTCAATATAAAGTGTGCTTTGTTTGTAAAATAAGATTCGGTGTTTGATATTTTAGGGCAACATCAACTTGTTTATTTCGGAAATGCAATAAATTGAAGATGAAAGTAGTACCTGAGGAAGAGTTAGATATTTGGAGTCATAAGTTATGTAGTAGGTAGTCATATTGATTGCTCACTATAAATATGTAGAGGAATAAATAGAGGAGGCACATACTGTCAGTTGGAAATACAATGCACAAAGTAGGATAAAAAATGTGCTAAAATATCAAAGTCAAGAAATTCAGACTAAGAATGAAGGACGAAAGAGTTTACATTGCTTTCTCGTTGTGCTGAAAGAAGTTCTTTGTCGGCAAAGCAGTTGACTCATTTTTCTTGGAGGATTTTTGGGGCACTCCTCTATTTGCCCCATTTGCAATGTCCATCAAAAACAAGTCACAATAACAGTATAACAAAGTCAAGAATGTTGCACTGCATGCATAAGCAGCAGCGTGCTATAGTTAAGCAAGCGGATTGAGTGAGTTTAGCTACACTTTTAAAACGGATATATTTTTCTGTTATGGATAGAAATACCTTGGATATTATAGATGCAGAGTGCATAATGTTACATCAAAGAATGTATCTACTTAATACATGGAAAATCCAAAACATACCACCACGAAATAAAACGCGGCTTTGTCTGGTCTTACTTACGTTAGCTTTTTAGCTTAGCATGGCTTACAATCACTTTACTTTTTCATTCGAAAAAATTTAAGACCTTATAGAACAGTGCATGAAATAAAGGGCAAATGCGTATATGGATGCATATAGGCGGGGAGAGGATGCAAACTAAAGAGAAACTTCTTTACTTATTCTTAACTTAACCCGTCATGCATCCGAGCAGACAGCAACAACACACTTGTCTTCTCAATTGGGCTATTTGTTTGAGTAATACAAAATACAAATGTTTACAGGCCCTCTTAATGCACTCAGAATCCATAGTCCATTTAATATTTTAGCCGAATATATCCTTCTCTCTCTCTCTTTCATTATTTCCGCTCCACTCCACGTACATCATAAAAATCATTGATTAACTGGAAGACACAAAGCATTTGTTAACAGCAAGAATATTGTTTATGATGTCACATACTTTCATAGATAACAATTTATGTCGTGCATACGTCATACATTCCTTTTCCTTCTTTTATATTAATATTTACTTTAGAAAGCATCATAAAATTATTGTGTTTACAAAAAAAAAGAATCCAGCCTTTAATAATTCAATTGCCTTTTTTATTATATCTACGATATTTTTTAATACAATACAAATTTGATATTTGCTAATTAAAAAGAGATTGTTATTAGAGTTTTTACATAGAGGGCTCAATGACCTAATTACAATTAAAAATAGATGATAGAGTTTTTTCTGCTATTTGAAAGGTACGGATGAGGTTCATGTCCAGAATTCATGGATTTCTGGACATGAACTGGTGTTGGTTGAGTTCATTTAAGATTTTAGTGGTGTAGGATAGCTAAAAATGGGTGGCTGTTGTTGTGCAGCGTAATGTATGTGCTGCATCAGAAAAATTACGGTTGGTTTAAGATGAGTAAGTGAAGTCTATTACTTGGATGCCAGGAAAGACACAGAATGTATTGTGGGATGAGATATGATTTATTTTATCCAGAATCACCAGGAAAGCAAACAATGCGTAGCCGTAGCTTAGGAGGAGAGACGAAAGGCGAGCTGACAGCGAAGAAGTTTCCGACTACATACTTAGCGTACTAAAGCTCCTGTTGCCTTTTTTCTTTTACATTATTCAAAGTTGTCTTTCTTCTGGCTGCTGGCTGCATTGTTAGCCATGCCAGGCCAACGCTACGATCAGATCATCTCTCACTCTCAGACTCACTCGCTCTGCTTTCCTTGACTGACGCGCTCTCTCTCCAGTCATCATTAACTTTCCATCTCTCGCATTCTTAAACCCTATTATATCTGTAGAAGAATAATGCTCTCTGCACAATAATAGTCCGTCTACTTACGTATCTACTTATTAGGCATTTATATTAAGAGCTCAAAAGGAGAATAGAGTGACTCCTTAGCATCCCTCACCCAACACTCGCTCACACACAACAGCAAGAGAAGAAGAAGGGTCCGGCGGATTTCTACGGACCATTCACTCAAAAACCTCCCTTCTTATCTCTATTCCAAATATTCTGAAGTCTGTACAGGAAATAGTTTTTTCCTAGCTTCCTCCTTTCTTTCTCATCCTCGCGCTATGTCATTACGTACGGAGGCATATATTGTAGTCCATTGTAAGAAAATACATTTGATTTACTCGGAGATACTATGGCTCTTAAATATTATATCACACGACGTGTTGGCCGTATAAGGGTTAATCATATATATATATTATGCAAGAATTCTGAATATCCCACGTTTACACGCGTAAGTAGCTTTAGAGAGAGAAAGCCTTCGCCCTAAGTTGCGTAACTACATTACTTGGCTACAGTTATAACGGTCACAATGTTTGTGAAAGGGAAAGATATGTTATCTAGCTTTGTGGTTATATTTTCCTTTGAAAAGAAATGTTTTGCAGGATGCATAATGTTTTAGGGCAACTGAACTAAGAGCTAAAGAACCAAGTCTCTTTATACAGAAGGGCAAGGAAGGACAGAGTGATTGAGTAAATATATAGGAGAAAGTGAGGGAGGGAGTTAATTGCCAGTTGTGAGTCTGGCTTCAATGAGTATTCCATTGTTGTGCTAGTGCGTTAATATCGAGTGTTGTAAGAATGAATGGGAGATGTTTAATTTAGGCGCGAGAAGTAATATGTGGTAGGACGGGAGATTAAGCTAATGTGTTTTCTTACTTAGTGGCTTCAGTCAACCACGAGAAAACATGAACTAACATAACAGAGCTCAACTTAACCTAAGAAAAGAGTCACCCTTCCCTTTCCTCACCCTCGCGTATTATTTACATCAATAAGGATGTGAGCGTAACCTTAATTTAACCCTAATAGTGTTAGTTTCCACTAAGTTTCCCTGCCTGCATACGTGAATGGGAAAGGATCTCTATCCCCATGCAAATCGTTATAAGAAGCCAGAACTACTTATTCATAACGAAAGGAAGTTAATGCAGAACACAGGAATCTGTTTACACCACAAGGAAGAATTAACTATAGAATCCCATTTCAGTCCCCCAAACTAAACAGATTTTCCCAGTAGAGTTCCCTGGCAAATACTCCTCTGCTAATATCCAACGTCTGACGTCCATGCTATCTTGTGATGCACTAAAACTTCCATACGGACACAACAATGCCCTAACTATGCAAAGGAATATCAAAGTGATTTCTTCTAGCAACTTTTACATACATGCACGTCCTTCTCCGACTTCCATGTACGTGTAGGAGAGAAGCGAGGGAGTGAGTGAGTTTGTCTGAATAATATTCTATTTAAAGTAAACGAGCTACGGAGACGTTAGTGTGTAACAAAATATGAATGGTCTGATGCCTTTCTTTAGTTTTCCCTTGTTCTGTCATGTTATGTTAGCAAGTCCCGAAACATTATTGGGTTGCAGTTGCAGACACGGATTTGAACGGGAATGAACACAACACGAAGTGTTGATGTACACGTTCAATACCCATTAGAGAGGAATTAGTGTCTGTCACTTGTCACCTTTGTAGTGCTTCTTCTCTCGACTCCTTCCAATGAAATCTCTTCCTCTGCTCTTTGCCTTTCGTCCCTCACGTATATAATGTGTAGCAACGTAACTTGCGCTCAGAGATGATGACTTAATTTCATCTGCTCCATTGCCCTGAAATTACATTTTCCCCTTCTTACTCCTCCACTCACTCTGTTTATTCTGTCGCAAGATAATGTATACAGATAGTCAAATTCCCCACCTTTCTGATGTACTTACATAAGAATGGCTCTTTACTTAGGCAAGGTGCTCCTATCCCATCCACATCTTTTAATTTCAACAGGAATGAGAAACTATCTTCATCGGTTATTTTATTCTCGGATATAATTAGTCATCTCTGAGCATATTAATAAAATGTAGCTCATTAATCATTCATGCCACATTTCATAAACGATTTTGCTGCTTAGTAGAGCAGTAGCACTTTGCAAGGAACATAATGAGCACAGAGAAATTAAGTGCTCTTCACTTGTGACAATATTATGATATATTAATTGTTGAATATCTTGTAGTGCATTTATTGCAGAATCTCTCTTTTATTTAATACGCCATAATTATTTGCTTACGACTACGAATAATTTGCGATGAGTTGACTTAATTGCGTCCTGTTGTTCTCTCTCTATAGCTTTTCCGGAGGAGAAACCTGTCATCACAGTGAATAAGGGACCGCACTCTTTGGGGGAATGGCTTATTGCCAACTGCACCTCATATCGCTCAAAACCAGCTGCTAATCTTACTTGGCTTATCAATTCGGAACTGGTAACTCCTGATTTTATCTTTTTCCAACTCTTTCCATCTTAATACAATAATGTGCAAAGAACAACCACATATATCATCAAATACCTACGTAATGCCATATTAATTTTACACGCTATCGGAAGACTCAAGACAAACGATAAGATTTATAGCCACGTAGATTTTGTTGCATGTTACTTATGTATGTACAGATACAGTCGAGAGCTCCGAAATCCATGAAGCATTCCAGCAAAAACTTTCATGTAAATGAAATAATTTATGGAATGGATTACTTCTCTTGAATTTGAATGTCGTTGAGAAAGACATTTTATGAAGTGTATTCAAAGCACGAGACAATGCATAGGTTTCTTCTTAACAACTGCAATAAAACAAAATACAGTCTTACAGTATCATGACACTGTGTAAACGCAACGAAAGTAATATTTGCAATACAAACAATTTTACAAAGTGCTACCATCAGTCCCTGAATATCCATGCGTGCAGGACATCAGTGTCTGACTAGTAATTTTCTCATTTGTAACATCCCAAGAATTCTCTGGATTTTAGAATTAAAATCCTCATTCACTTTTTTGTATTAGTGTGCTAATTTTTAAATGGAATGGTTAAGTTTTCACTATAAGAATCTTTAAATACGTATATAGCTAAGCACAAATAAAATTGAAATATTAAGTAACTAACCAACAAATATTTTCTTAGCTCAAAACTCTCCATGATCATTATTCAGTGAGTCTATTCAATTAAGTTCTTTCATTTTGATATAATTGAATTTAACTATATCTGATGTATTTAATTCTCTAATGATTAAATGTAGAAATTGCACTAGGTATTTTTATATTTTTTCATCAGTGTCAGTGACAAGAGATTGAATGGAGGAGGGGGCTAATTTTATATTAAGAGATTCAATGATAATATTTTTTTCACATCATTTCATTTTGTATTGTCCTGAAAAATGATAAAAGAAGGAAGAAATCATTTCTGGAATGGTTCATTCATGTTAAGCCTCTGTCTGGTGCTGTAAGCCTAGAAGGCAGCAAGTGCCTAGTAGTAAGCGTCTATAAGTGCGGAGTATTTAGGTCGTATTAGGTACGGCGGCGGTGTGGTGTGTGTACATATTGTGTATGCATGTTATACAAATGTGTGCTAAGTTATTTTTATGACCTAGATTTGATCCGTTTAAAAGATTCTTTTCAGAGAGAACAAATAAAGTTTGGGAAGCACGTAAGAGTTTTAAAGTATCGGAATAAATCAGTTGTCTCCATTAAATAGCTCTCGTAAAACAAAGCGTGATAAATGTACATGGCAACTATAAGAAAGCTCTCAGGTACATAAATATAAAAAGTATTATGAGCATTTATTTTATGTATGCCTGAGAGAGTAAGAAAAGAAAAACTTTCAAGGACTGTGCTCTCTTCCACGAACACTTATTCATCATGAAATCTTGTCGGAAAGACAAGGCCGAGAATTGTAATAAAATGTGAAAAGACAGGTGATTTCTTAGGATAGTTTGTTGTCTTCTCTCCTGTTGATAGTCAACTTGAATGCTCTTTTCTCTAAGTGCCCTTTTTTCTGAACGACAGGCGAATCGGGAGTACTTGATTCCAGCTAAGGAGAGAATGAAAGAGCCGGACAGTAAAGAAACCGCACAGCTAGGACTCAAATTTCAACTTCGTCAGTCTCATTTTCGGAACGGGAAGCTTCAGCTTAAGTGTAACGCTAAGATACTCGACATGTACTATCAAAATTCCGAAACGACAATCGTCGAAGATGATCGGCCAATAACTTCCTCTGTTGTTATCAGCTCATCCTCTTCCGGATCCAACGGCAAAAATAACAGAATCGCTCCTGGTAAGTTCTAGAAATTTATATATCTTTCAACGCAACAAAAGTTACTAAAAAAGAATTCCGTGCAAAGACTACTTCAATACAGTAATTTTTTCGATATTAGCCTCCCTTTTCTAATGATTTGCAGGCATTTCTTGAATTAATGTTACCTTTACAATAAAATGCATGGCAGTAATATATATAACGATCAATGCCAAAGTTGAATATTTTTATTCTAGTAAAATATATTGCTTTTATCCTGTTAATGAATTCGAAAAAAAACATCATTTAAATCTTTCGACATTGCGAACTAGCAAGTTCAAACCAAGATATTTCTTAACAAGACTACGCAGTGAATCTATTTTTAAAAATTAGATAATTTAGGGGAATTTTTTTTAAATATGCACAACTTTCTCACATAAACCCAAATAGGAATTTTAATGTGCTATGCAATAGAATGCAGTAATTCCATGAAGCTACAGATACCTACGTGATTCTAAGGATTTGAGTGAAATGATAACTGTGCAACCTAAAAATAAGCAAAACCCTAAAAATAGGCGAAGGAAGATTTTTTTAGAGAAAAGTAGAGCAGATAGCGTAGGTGAAAATGATGAACTGTATCCGTAAGTGTGATGCGAATCAATCGAAACTACTCTTTCGACTTGATAGTTATCAGTTGTTTCTTGTTTCCTTCACTTCTTTCTCTTCTCACACAGACAACTTTAATGGATTTCCTCTATTAGTTTCTTTGTTTGCTTTTTTGCACGTCATTCTCACCAGTTTGCAACTGAAGAGAAATAAGTAGTAAAGAGGAAAAGGCGAGTATACATCTGCACAAGTAGAATAAAGAAATACTTATAATCGTTCTACTAAGGTAGATAAGATTTTCTCTGTTACTCAACTGTATACGAGTTGTATAGGCGCTACAGTTAACCTTCACTCATTACTACATGCAGACATTCATTTGCTTTCACTCTCATAGCCATCGCTGTACAACTACAATAGAATATAATTCAGTGGCTCTATTTAAACTAGTAACTGGAAATAGTAGTAATGCTGAGTTGTTATATGTGAAAATCAAGGGACTCTAAGGCTTTTGCTTTGCTAGGACAGGCTAGAGAGAGAGAGAGAGAGAGAGAGAATGTATTCCTGCTGTTCAACTTTCATCTTGCGATAATAAGTAGGTGTAACCGTTCCGTTGAGTACCATTACCATCGTCTCTGTCGCAACAAATGAATGAAAGATCTGCTGATTATGTTGCTTTGCGTGAGACGTAGAAGCGTCTCAACCGGAATAAAGTTAACGAAAACATGGAATCATATCAACGAAGCCACTTACAATGGAATATAAGGGTGTAAAGAAGTTAGTAGCTCGGAAATGGAAGTAAGGCGTGCACAGCAGTTGTCTTGTCTATCTATGTGCAGGCAGATGCTACATGCAATATTAACTACTCTTCCTAAGACAATTGGAAACTCATAATGGCAACTGAATTGTGTTGCACCGATGAATTAGCAATGCACTATTGCTACTACTAGGACGCTATTTATTATTTATAACTATTTTGACACTCAGAACAACAAGTACTAATTCTTGTTCCGAGTTTATATTATTTAGGTTAGGCAAACAATGTTGGGCTGGAGGAAATGGCCGAGAAATCGAACAGACGCTAATGCAATTTCTTACGGCACGGAAACTTGTTTCTTTCTCTCTTCCTCTGCCCTGCATTAGTGAGTTGGCTGATGAGATGAGATCGCTTTGATTTGATTCTGTTTTTTCCAATTTTGTCTAGAGATTTTTGTGTGCCTTCTAATTTGATGTCTTCTAACTCCTTCATTCAAACTCCTATCCCCTTTCCCTAATACAATCAATACCCGACAATATCAATACCTTTAATACTATAGGACATTAGTGACTAAACGATAGGCTCTTCCTACGGAGAAATGTAGAAATCTTAGTCAAAGACTTCCCTTTTCCGGTATCCAATGAAAAGAAACAACATTTGTAACACATTATAATAATATGCAAAATCACAGTAGCGGGTTTAATTCTCTCACGCGTGTCAACAATCAGAAATTTCATTTTCCTTTACTATTTAATTGAGTTAATGGCTTTTATAAATTTGAACATACATCACAAATCCAGATTAACTTCACGAAATATATTACAACTTTTATACAATTACAATTGTATTTAACTTGTCTTCTGTTTGGTGTAGGGAATAGTTTAGTGAAATAAGGAGAACGCCCACGAAAATATTTTGGACAGCTTCAGTTAGTTTCTTGTAGGAGTAACAGCAACACTGAAAATGAGTGGAGCAGTGAAGTGAAGAGGAGGAGAAAGTTTTCGTCCATGGCATGACATAATCATAATGCACTGATCTATGAATGCAAACGTTAGTCTTCAATCTATTGAGCGACACGCGTTTTCCTTAATTCGAATGCGCCTTTCTTTTCCTTCCCTTTTGTTTTTCTTTGTTATAGACTCTTCTTTTCCCGTCCATGTATTTTTTCATCCTATTTTCTCGGGATTGCATTGAGAAGAGGCGTGATGAGAAGGAGAAGCATGTCATGCGAACGCAAAACATGGCACTATGCACGTTCATGTGTACAAGTAACGCTATACTAAGGCTATGCTAGAGCTGTGTATACATTCCATTTCTCGCCAGTCATTTCTGTCTGTCAACTTTCCTTTTACATTTTCTTGTCTGCTCAGATTTAATTCCTCCCTCTTCCACTTAACTAAATGCCTACGTAGCTGAAAATGAAAATCAATGTGTGTATTCTTCTCTTGGTCTCTTGTCTCTTTGTCTCTCAGCAAATCTTTCTCTAGAAATTTTTCTCTCCTCTGGATCTACAAACAGAATATCATCTCCGAAACGCAAATATAGGTACAGAACAGACAACCCAGCAATTTGCTAAAGATTCACCCGCCACTATTGACAATCAGCTCTCATAGCTTCTCCCGACAGCCTAGTGCTAAAGGTTAGACGTATTAAATAAATGCTTTCTCCGCCGTATACAGTCACCGTATCTTTTAATTTACAGCCCAGTGCAGTCTACACACTAAGGACTCTATCTATAGATACAAGAGTTTAAGCATGAGTTCATCTTGTCAGTCTGTCGGTTTAGTAAACAACCCTAAGAAAGTAGAGCAGATGCTGCTCTATACCCTCTTCACGCAGAATTCCAACGGCGTACTATATCACTCATTCGCCTCGTGCTTTCTCTTTTACTATGCTAAATTCAAAATCCCAGAAAATATAATCACCACTTGGGTAGCACTTATTTTTGTTAATTCCATAATTTGTGCTAGCTACGCAAGGTAGTTGTATTTAGAGATAATATATCGGAATTATGTATTTCTATGGCTGTGTCTTCAGAAAAACCTGAGGAAGTGTTGCGAAAAGGCAAAGAAATGAGTGATGCAAAAAATTTAGGAAATCCGCACAAGTTTTATGTTGTGCCTATGCAGTTGGCGAGGAAATAGGAATGTAGTGGCTGGTCGGAGTTTATCCTGTCTACGCATATATTACTCGCTCTAGGTAGGTAGTCAAGGAAAACTTTTCTTATAAATCTGCTCAGCTCACAATCAGAGGCAAACTTCACAAAAGCTCCTCTTCTTTTTCTCCTACGGAATAACTGGCTCACAAAAGAATTTCAAGCTTTAGTTTACCACGACACGGCGGCTACTACACCCAACTGCCCTGCCTGCCTTCCAATTCTAGTCAACATGGCGATACGAATGCGTCTAAGCCATTGCAAGGCCCTCCCGCACTTACCTATATCTTCGGCCACTCTATTTAACTTAACTACTTCCCTATCAGAAAGTCAAGAGAAAGCGAAAGTAGAACATCACAGCTCTTATATTTACTCTTCCAGTTTATCTTTTCATTGCCACCATGTGTATCACCATTAAAACGGCTTATGGAATTTCTATATTTAGGATTACATATCTTTACACGCCTTCATTCCACGTTCCTCCTCACGTTACGTACTCTTAAGTTATAAATAAACTTTCAGCTATTCTTATGTTTGTGCAGTAAATGCTAATCCTATTTTCACACAAAAAATCCATGTTATTCATTCTCATCTGCTAAAATGGAAAACAAATCTGCAGAAGACTTTATTTATCATGTAATTTTCATCAAATATTAGTTTGTTTACAATTGTCACAAAAACAAAAATCAGCGACTAAAGACAACTCAAGCTATTTTTGAAAAAAACATGACCATTTGGATCGTGCAAAAACTGTCATCTCTTGATTATTAAGTATGGCTGTAAAACTATTGAACAAAATTTCAACAGTGTTCTAGCACAGGAACTGTATGTGTAATAACTGTTTGGTACAACAGAGCTTAACATAGTAAACGACGAAATATTGAAAATAATTACAAGGAAATAATATAACATTGTTTATTTGGGAAGTAGCTAACCAACTGAGACGAGTAAGATTTTTTTTCTGTACAAGACTTTCCAGTACTACGGCAGTTGTTGGGATTGCATCAGAATTGCTTGCCTTTAGAAAGTGTTATGTTCAGGGTTGATTGGAGAAAGTCTTTAGGTTGGGAATAATATCATTGTAATTCAGGAGAGGGAAAGTAGAGTAGAGAAAGGAGAGATGTGTGTGGAGTGACGGTTGAAGTAAGTATCTCAGGAAGTCGCTTCCTGAGATACTCACTTAGTATTAGTAGCCATACATATTCAAAATAAAGTTGTCTGCTAACGTGGAGTGTTGGTTGGTGGGAGCGTCTCTGTGTCTGCTCTCATTGCACTCCGTTCTGTTGATCGTGAGCTGTGCCGAGTGTAAATTGGTCCAATTTTTAGTATGAATGATCCTATCGTTTTTGTTGCCAACGGAGTTGTCTGAGCTGCTGAGGAGTTGACTGGTAGACTCCGTGGAAATAGGCGCTCTTCCGTTTCGTCTTCTTTTCCTCGAAATGAAATCTTATGCCAAAGAGTGAGTTGAGCTGTCGCTTTCTCCTTCCATGAAACATTTGGATAAGCCAAGTTATAAAGTTAGTCGAGATGTTTGTTTCCCTGCTACCACATTCACTTTCCTCATTTTGCATATGCTTATTCCTATGCAGTCGGACAAATATGGCTAGGAAGTAGTGCCTAGCTGACACAATGGCATCCAATGCCAGAGCGACTGTGTTGCATAATGGGCACATACACATCTCTCCCTATAAGGACTCACTCCCTCAGAGCTACCTACAATATGATCCAAATATGGACTGCTCCGGCTATGTATGGTTTTCTGTAGTCGTATCCGACATTCAATCGTCGGCTCCACTGCATTCACCCAATAAGGACAGACAGATAGAGTTGTACGTAGACAGAGAGAGAGAGAGAAGGAGTATCTCCACTAGATCCTATAGTTAAAGTATGCTGATATGTAAGTAGAAGTAGGTGGATAGAAGCCAAGCATGTTATTTATGCCTATCGCATTTTTCCAGAAAGATATCCAGATGGATTATGTTGGATACTCCACTCTGCTCTTCACTCTTTTCCATTCTCCAATGTTTGCTTACTTATTTCAGTTCAGTTCTCTGTCCCTATTTTTTCTATCTGCCTTTCGCTAGCCTTCCATTGTGCCTGTATTGTTTGTAGTCGTCGTTTCTACACGGCCTCACCATTGTGCTGCATCTATTTACTGTGTACATGCATCAACAACATGGCCTTACTTATTGGAGAATTTCCCCTAGAAATCTTTCTTATGTGTCCGCAAAGAAAATTCAACTCCGCCCCTAATATCTATGTACATCAACATATTCCAAGGCAGTACAGGGAAGTCAAAACTGGAGAAAGCACTCTATCACTATTTTTCTCTAGCACTTTCCCTTTGCTTTCTCCTTATGGCTTTAAGGCTTCACTTTTACCACCCGATTGCTTTTACTATTGCCTTCTTTTCCCTTCTCGTCCTTTTACAAACACTCTATGCATTGCCTCATCCTCCCCATACATTATATGAGGAGCTGTGCCGTGCAACTGTTCCGAGTAATAATCTTAGGCTCCTCACATGCACAGAGATAGTTCTCTGGCAACTATACTACAGCAGCTTCCATATACACTTCCTCCTATTATTCCTGTGGAGTTTTGCCCAAGTGAATCAGGTTACTCTGCCATTTGTCGAAACAAACAAGATGCCTCGCTTGACATATTCTTCTCCCTGTGTGCATACATTACAATACAGAATATTCACATCGGCAACACATAAAATCTACATTGCTCCACAGGATTTTCCCTCTCTCAGCCAGATATCCATGCACACTCTCCTCAAATCTATAAACTTGTTTCTCTTTTCTATTATAATAATATTCATAGCCGAAGAGCCAAACTACTAATGCGACTGGGATAGCTTGGCTTTCTTTCTGACATACTAATACCACTAGCCCACATATACAGAGGCTCTTATGGAGCATTAGCCACCTTACGCTCTCTTCTATTTTCTTTAAGGTGTCATACGGGAGGAGGAATCCTCTTTTATTAGGTTAGGCAGTCACCTAATATACTTTATCTAAAGGATTCTCTTCTACATGTTTCTATCTCAGAGCCGAATGGAAGGGAAGAGAAGGAAAGGCGCAGTAGAACAATCTCACGATAGGCAATAATGCTACTACTACAGACAGACAGACAGATATAACTGTAACAGTCAACGCACTTTACTCAAATTCTTGAATTGCTTCAAAAGGAAGACTCGAGCTTTGCATTTGCTTTCTCACAAAAGAAGCAGCCAAGGAAAAGTCAGACTAAAAAGAATCCGGAAATTCAATCAAGACAACTACATGTGTACGTTAGGTGAAATCAATAGAAAATTGATTGTATTGAATTGAGCTTTGGACTCTGAATGGAACTGATTGTGTCTTGAGATCATGAAATGTCAACCATGCCACTGTTTTCTACTTCCTTTCCCTCTCCGCTCAGGTTTCCCTACCTACTAAACAGTGTCACTAATATACTAATACTACATTTCTCCCCAGCTCCATTGCTTCTGCATTCAACTCACTACTACTCACTTACACCATCTTCACCTTACATCAACTTCAACATATTATCCACCATTTACATTTCTGCTCATTTTTTCCACTATCCCAATGTCCTTTTTAGGATCAAAATAGTGCGGTTCATTTAATTAATGTACCTAAAACGTAAAAACTATATGAACCCATGATGTGCCTATAATTAAAATGTATTTTTCCATTTTGTCTTTACTAAGGATATCATTAGCAATTCTGCAGCAACCTTTTTAGATACTCGCCAATATCTTATACAGTTTTTGTTTTACGTTGTACATCAGTAAAAATAAATATAAAAGTCACTTATGGTTAGTTTCATAAGTTTATTTTACGTAACTCACATTAGTCACACTACAGAATGTAGTAATTTAGGCCAAGGTTATAAAAATACTGCATGTTTGCGAAGACGTCACTTAAAAATTTATTTTTACTCTTTTACATAATGCAATAGCGGATGTGTTTAGAACATTTATATGCATTTTAAGCTAAACCTGGGCTACGGACCCGTTTTAAATATTGTTCGTCAGAACTGCAGTCAGAGTAAAATGAAATTCAAATTAATGTTGATGTATTCGTAAAATATTTGAATCGTAACATATATATACATATATATATGCAAATATACTGCTTATAGATATTATAGGGACTGTAGTTAGCACTTACGTAGAGTTTTTACATTGATCGTTTTATATCTCATAGTATTTTCCAAAACACCCACACAATAATCCATTTAATTTTTTATGTTGCAAAGTTTTTCTACAATTTGCTTGCGACTCCCTGAGCAATAACTTAGTATATTAGAGCATTATAAGACTGTACGGATGTGTTTCAATGTATGGCAAAGATATGGAAAGTAGGAGAAAATTTCTTTGTGTGTGAGTGAGTGAAGTGTAAGTTGACAGGATAGTTAATCAAGTGATGACGACTTGTATCTTGTGTTTATGTGTACAACGGACAAAGCTATGTTGTTTTCCATGCTCAAAATAAGAAAAGACATGCTGCACTCCATATTAGGGTTTCGGATGTAATGAACATGTGAAATTTGGATGGGTGCCCTAAAAATACATCTTACATTCTAGAACTTATGAATAATGTTATGATTATGAGGAGAACAATGACAATGCATTGTCTGCTAACAATAAGGCGCCTCCATGTCCTTTCCTGACTATAATTTGTTTGTTTTTTTGTTGGAATTGCAGGCTCTGTCCACAGTGGAGCAGCTTGGGCTCATTGTCGCGTGTTGGGATGTTTTTCGTGGAACATCTTGCCTCTGCTGTCCCTTGTGATGATTTCCGTCTTTGTCCTTCTGTTGCCAGTACAGAGTCAGTGTTAATGAGGTGAGGAGAAAATGCCACGCCAGCCAACTCTCTACTCAACGAAACGCCCTCACAAATAAATAAATTATTGGGGGATATGTCTATCGACAGTTGAAGGAACGAGAAGATCCCACTCCGCATTTTCCAGCCAACGTAGGGAATCTTCATCGAATCACACAACCAACACGAACTGATGAGAATAACGGAAAACAGACTGAGCGCTGAATCTATATACATATACCTACAAGCATACATACATTCGTACACGCGTACTTCTGGTATTCTGTACGCGGTGCACATCCTTAGCTCTAACTGTACATTAAACAATTAGTTACAAATAAGTAGACGTGTATAATGCACATAGCTACATTCATGTGTCTCCCTGAAATGCTAATAATATGTACAGAATACTGACTAATTTTAGTTGTAGTCCCTCTTCTGACTTGTCTTACAGTTGCTAAATTATACAGTATTACTAAATATATACAAAAACATTGTACATATTTAACAGTACTATGTATGTAGTGCTAAAAATAGAAAACATTACAAGTAATTTATGTATGATACAGTATTATTAATTGTTATACTTGTAAGTATGCACATGTTAGTGTATTATATGTAAGTGTCGTTCAGTAATATGTATTCTGTGTATATAACATTTCAATATTATAGCACATAAATATAACTATCTTACTAATTCTAGGCTATTTATACAGCATAATAATAATGTAACTTAATACAAAGTTATATCCTACATGCTATAAGCTGGAACAAATGAAATTGTACCTATTTACAATGAAAATTAGGTTGATTGTTCTAATGTGTATACTGTAGTTGAATTATGATCTAATTGTAAGATATTATATGTGTATAGTATTTCGTGGAACTATATGTAGACAACAGGAAAACAAAACAGGATAAACGAGGTTGAATGAGATAAAAAAAAGAAGTAATTCGTTTTAATTCAATCTAATAAAAGTGGTTCTAGTTATTTATATGTATGCATTTATATTAAGGAAAGGAAAAAGTTATGTACCTAGTTAATGTATATCAGTTCTATCTATCCAAAAAATGGGTATATGCCCTGTAATAAAATACCAAATAAGCAAAACCAAGCTTTCACTTGGAGACAGATAGACACACACGAGCTTAGCTTAAGTTAGTTAAGTCTAGTAACTGACGATGGCAAAGCTAATGTAACACTTAAACAAAATCTACCTGTTTCGGCTCATCTATACACTAATATCCTCTTTTTAATAGCATTATAAAAGCAGTATATCTCATACTCTCGGTGTTGCTGTCAAATATCCTCTCTAGTAGCGTGAAAATTTTTTCTCCCTCCCACACCATCTATTCTCACACAGAAAAATGTCGACACACATGCCTTTATCATTAGGGAAAGTAAAGTAGACAAAGGAAAGTGAACTGACATCTCTGTGTTATTGATCAACTACCTTTGACTACTTTCTGCACACACAGATGCGGCTGTCATATTCTCTGTTGTACTTTCTCTAAGTATTAATTTCACAAAAAATATTAATCTAACAGTTACCTACGCATGTGTAAAAGTATTTATACCATTACATTGCATTTCATTGAAAGTATCTTCCTTTCATTAAATATTTTGTTGCTCCTTCATTTGTAATCCTTTCACTACTGATGTAATATATTGTTTTAAATTTTTTTAAATCCCATACAAAATAAAATCATACTTGTTTTATAACCTTTGTTGATAAGACGGTGCTGCATATAAGCATAACTCCATTAGGTAAATTGAGGTGCATGCATTGAAGATAGTCAAATTTTTAAACCATAAAATAAAAAGCAGGAAAAATTAAATGTTCGTATCTTGTCAGAGGCACCAAATTAATTTGTTAGGTACTTAACATTTATACAAATAAAAACTAGATGTATAATAAAACTCGAGAGTTGTCCATTGGTTAAGCCCATTTATAAATCACTGAAATTAATAATAATATCTACTCATGAATATTGAGTACCTATGTACATAAGTAATTATATATATATAGTTATTGAGTGTATGTGCTTTGCTTGTCTAAGTTGGACAACGAATCAAGGAAGGATTTCGTTAAATATACTTTAACGGGTACTAGAAGTTAGCCTACACCGAAACGGAGTTAGCCGACGCCAAAGTGGGGAATTGAAAATAGCTGAAGCCGAAGTGAAAGAGGAAGTAAGCCAAGCCGAAGGCAAAATTGGCCAAATGGAAGTTAGCCGAAGCTAAAGTTATCTAAACCTTCCCTTCCATTTGGACAATTTTGGTTTTAGCTCAGCTTACTTCCACTTTTTCTTACTCCTACTTCCACTGTCCACAATTTTGAACTTCGCTCCGGCTGTTTTCCATCTCACAACTTGAACGTCGGCTCATTTCGTTTCAGCGTAGGCTACCTTCCATCTCGCCAATTCGTCTATTTTCCTTCGGCGTAGGTTCACTTCCATTTCGACATAGGCTATCAGTACCCCTTATCAGCGGAGTCAGTGTATTCTCAAAAGGAGAAAAAGTTATCCCCTAAATCCTCTACTTGGTGTAATGCATAATTAGGTAATACATAAAGGTCTTGCTTGCTGAGCAATGACAAATTATTACTTTCTCCAGTAAATGTTTAGTATGACGCGTGTAAATGATAAACTGCAGTATCCTGTACTTACCTATTTATATAAAACGCGATATTATATATTTAAGGAAAATATATAAATGTACCTGTAGTATTATGCAGTTTTCTTTAAATATAATATAAGTACTAATAATATGTACTATTGACACGACTATCTGTATACCAAATATATGTAAATGTAATCTCATGAACAGCTTCTGATTATACCTTGGAAAAGTGTGTCTGGCCACTTATTTTCTTCGTTGGTGTGCTGAGGGAATTTTATAGGTATTGTGTACGGGGAGTATAAGGATTGTATTGAGATAAACGGATCTGATCTATTTGAGTAGCTCTATTTGTCGGCAACATTCATCTCTACTTAAGCTCCAACTACAGATCGAGACGGAATTGAATTGAATGAACTCGACTGAAGTGACACAAGAGCAATCAGAACTACTACATATGTATTCTGTCTACCTTCTCATCGACTTTCTAGTGTACGTAGCGAAGTATTCCTCAGAGGGCACACTCTCTGTATGGATAAGTTGGCAATTGCGAGCACAAAGGTGACAAGACTTTTTGCGAGTGTACGTAGGTACATTTTGTTTGTCTCTGATTGCATCCTTCCGGTTTTGTCGTTGACGCTGTGCCCGTCCGCATCTTAAATCAAAATTCAATCGAAATCTACTTGGAAGGATACCATTGTCCTCTGAATGAGTACCAGTGAAAATAAAATCACGTAGGTAGATCCAATTCTAAGGCTAGTCTTCAGCTACAGATACAGAAGGATGACACAATAAGATGAAATACAAATAGAGCAAAGTGGATATATAGGGACGTTAGTAGTGCAAAACAGTCAATCAGTAGAATAGTTTCATGTACGTACACTAAGGACGCTCTTGGATAGGGGAGGCAGCTAGTTTATTTAGTTTTCGACAAGGAGGTCCGATATTTACCGTTTGAATTGGATTCCTTTGTTTAGTGGCTATATATTCTGAAGTACCTACCTCCAAACAAAAAGTAGAGTATTATGCAATGTTTGATGTCAAAAAATCTTTGGTAGGTCCCTACCTACCAGTTTAACAAGCACCTCACTTGTATGTAACTCCTACCATGACGTTAAAGATATTTCAGTATAACTGATGACACATTTTGATGTTCAATCATTTTGCAATAAAAATCTAAGGGGGTAAACTTTTTCAATGGCTACCTACCTAATGCTCTACAACTACATGTAATTGTAAGTGCGCTCTCTGTAGCAGAACGGAAATGAGTAATGGAATGGTGAAAATATCTTTGTATTTAACGTAACGCAACACGAAAAACGGAAATTATTTATAGAAAATTTTATTGCACTCTGTTTGTCCTTAGCTCTATTTATCATCTGATTACAACTTAATTTGCAAATGTATATGCAAAATTAAAAATATAAGGCTCTTTGAGATTGTCCCATGATTTCAGTAGCCTTTTGCCTCCTAATCGTTGTATTTTTATTACATATTACAATTTATTTATAATTGAACCAGCTTATTATTTTCCTGGGAATTTAAGGCTCCTTTTTTATTGTAAATTGTTTAATAAGCTTTCTACTTTATAACTCCACTCTACAATATTGTTATTTGTAATTTTTTATCTGAACTGTACGTATGGATAAAATATTGCAATGTTATATTGTCATGCTGCGTAATATTTATTGTCTATTTATTGATGTTGCCCAAATTTCCAAAATCAAGATTAACAATTTAAAATTTTATTGTCGCTCAGTTAGGAATACCATTGTAAATGTGGGGATCGAAGAATCCATATACTGTTACACGTATTAAAAATTTTAATTAAAGTAAAATTAATTTCCTCTTTTGATGCGAAAGTTCAAATTTAATTTGTCTTTAGTTTACCGCGTAGATACTAGGATAAAAATGTTTTAGTGAAACAAAATTGCACTAACAGTTATAGAAAAATGTAGTGAAAAATCAACATTGCAGTCATTCTACCTATATATATGGATAAGCATACCCACTATTTTTCAAAAAATTGTCCTGACATGTACAGCTTTAACATACATTATTAATGTTTGCACACATGTAATGTGATAACAATTGTATAATTAATTGTAAACTGGAAAAAACGTCTGGTTCGTGTGAAAATGCAATAATATAACCACCAAGGCATATACTGTGTCTGTGAAACAGGCGTGTATGTCATGATGAGTTGACATTGATATCTAAGTAGCTATAATTTTGTACCTTATGCTTTTGCATAAGCTCCACATCGGTTATGCAAATAATTAATAATGTATGCACCAGGCTATAAAATATACCAGCAATTCATGCTTCAAAGGATTTTTATTGCCTGTTAAATATCTTATTTCCAGTACTTATAAGTTGTTTATTTCCTCGAATGATAAACAGATATTAATAAAAGTAAAAAATCCTAATGTGTAAGTAAATTGCAAATGAATGCTCATTCATACCCATCCTATATTAGGCAATAGGCCTCCTAAAGTTTAAGATATGACATGAGCCTGTACTTTAACGATGAACGAGACGCACAATAACGCACAAAAATATGATCTGTTAAAATGAGTCTTTCATAATTTTTACTACGCTATTGTATACATGACTTAAGCTGGTTTTACACCGACGGCGAAGCAGTGACTGCTTGGCAGTAAGCACTTGATGGCTTGGTAGTGAATGCGACGCCCCTTGAGAGAATGTTTCCATCAAAAAATGCAGCGTAGCAGTCTACAAAGAGCAACAGAGTTGACGGTTGAGCAGTGAGTGTCAAGATAGTCAGTGGAAACACCTTCCACAACCAACATACCATTGTCATAAATTGTCTCAACTAAGCTAAAGCCTGGTTGATCTGAATTAATTGATGGTAGACGCTCAATTCGAATCGCAGCTGTAACTTAGCTGCTTATTTTTAATTTTGTGCCAGCTTTACATCAAGTTGTAGTACGTCAGGCCTGAGACAGCGAGGAAAATCGGCAGTTAGCCGCCACCAATATTTTGACACCGGTGAAATGGGCAGGGTGCACAAGTCTAGATGGGGCGACAAGATGTACGATTATCCCTTTGGTGGGGCTCTTCGTCTGTACGTTAGTTTAATGGGGCCACAGCTAAGGAATGACTTTTGGGGGAGTCCCAAACGAGCTCCTACTCTTTTGCATGTAAAATTGAACTTTTCAAAAATAGATTTCGGCTCTTAGGCATTTTATAAAAAATTGTTTAAACATGCGAAAAGTATCTCCGTAACCTGAAGATTTGTCTCTAAACGCTGTACAAAAATTCATTTGATCATAATCGAGAAATCTAGAACTTGAGGGAAAACCTTATGGGAATTTAATATGGATCTTTCATCTGCACGCTGCCAATAGGGGGTAAGCAGATTAGCAGGTTGCGATTTGCGATGGAATATGAATGTGAATCCGACAGTATAGCAAACAAAAAAAGAGGCGTATTAGGATGTCCATATCCCATGTAAAAATCGTGAACTAGAAAATACCAAGATCGAACCTTCCTTATTCCTTGACTGGGACATAACTTTATTACTAGAACCATCACTCCATTGAATTGTTATTATTACATTACATTTAGAAATATACAATCGTAATTTGTATTTAAACGCACTAGTGTACGATTACGGATAGAGGCAATGCAGAGACAATGATTGAGATTTAGATTAGCGTGCAAAATAAAAACAGTTTTTAAATATTTAAGTCTTCTACTAACACTGTATATCAAACACAGTACATCAGAAAATGTTATAATAATTAATAAATACCTACCCTATAACATTATAATGTATGTTATACATAAACAGATCCATAATTAACATTGATCAGTAATGGGTACATAATATTAACATTATTATTTATTAATATGCAACTATTGTAAATATGCAAATTGTTTGTAATGTGATTTGATAAATAATTTGGTAGTTAGTTTTCGTTCATAGATATTGGTACATTAGTTTTATCATCTTTGATAGATAATAGATGAAAATATATATTTTGATTAAACACAGTACATTATTTCACTAACATCGATTGTTAGTCTGACTAGTATTTAGTACTTGATATACAATTGGTACATTAGAATATAACGTGCCCAAGACACATCTCCAGTTCCACACGACGACGACATTTATACGTTAGTTTCAAGCGTGACAAGTCAATAAACAGTTATATATAATAATTATCATGGCATAAATAACGAGGTTAAGGGGGTAAATTCCCAGCTGTCGAGACCCAGGACCGCATATACTATTATATATGACATTAATATCAAATACTAATTTTAACTCGTGTTTCTTTTGCTTTTCAGCAGATTACTTAAAAGCAGCATTAAAATTAAAGTTAACATCTTTTCCATTACAAATACATGTACAGTATAGTCGGCAAAATTTTAATTGTGATTGTGTGAAACTTGGTCAAATTGTATCTAGTGAAAAACATAATATTAAACAACAACACGCTGTATTGAAACTTTGACACATAATATTAGAACTTGTGGATTAAACATTAGAACTCGTGGATTAATCATATACTTTAGGTATATACTATAAGTACCTAATAAATGTAAATATTAATTCAATTTTAAATAACTTTTTAGATATAAAAGTTTTAGCGTAATTATTCACTAGTGAGTGAACCATGAACTCCTGCTCTCTTAAATATTACAATTATATTTCCATAACATACTTAAAGCATTTAAATTATTTAAAAGTGTAGTGTGTAACACACTTTTACCATTTCATAATGGGGATATTTTTGTCCCAAAGGTTCAATACAGCCGAACTTACAAAAATACGGAATTGATTTAAAGAGATGACCAACAGACACGTTCTACCAGTTGACAGATTCGATGGATAACAGCTAGTTGCCTATTGGAATAGCAAACTGTACTATATTCTTATTCGTTTGTTGGACTTGGAACCTACACTTATATAACATTATAATATCAATTGGATCAGACCTAAAATGCCAGGCAAAAATATTAATAAATACAACACACTTTAAAAAAAATAAACTTATTGCACAACGAATATCATGAATGGCATGAATCATTTTACACATCCATTTCAGTAGGTATAATATCAGTATTGTAGCATACACAACAAGATAAATGCGCGAGTTACAGCCAAACTTAAACATTTATAATAAATTAACTCATTATTAGTACTAGAAGGTAGTGGGTAATTAATATGTACGGTTCAGTAAAGGTACAGTAATGTTAAATGCCAGCTACAAGCCATTGAACTGTTATGTCGGTTTGGGTATAGATACAATTACATTTATGTATACAAGTCACAATAATTATAAAGTCATAACTCATGAAGTCATAATTAGGTAGAGATTAGCATTAGCATTTAGTAACAAACAATAGTAAGTAAAATACGGACCGAAGATTCAATCCAACTATCCAACTCATTTTAAAATCTATAACATTCTAATTTGTATTAACAATATTAAGAACGTTGTACGGTCACTCATGTGGTGGTTAGTGATTAATATTTGATTAATTCAATTATTCCCGAGCGTCGATAGTGTTTATTGCAATAATTCATTAGCCATTGAAGTTTTAAAGGCCATATAAAATGTTCACTATCAACACAGCTCACGGAGGTACAGTGCATTTGCTTAACGACCGGTACTTTCACTCCGTTTCTGGGCTTCAGTAGCCAGGGAACTGAAGGAAGAGGAACGAAGGCTAAAGTAAATGTACAGGTCATCTTTACATATTAAGAGAACGCTGATTGGACAGAAAACGATGGACTATCTGGTCGTCTACTCTCGTTCACAAAAATAGCAGAGGGCAGGGACTCATCGCTGTCTCCTACAGACAGGGATGGAGCATACATCATGACACTGGCGAATGAGGAACGAAGAGACGGGGTAATATCTTCTGACTGGGCCAAAGGTGCCATCCGGGCTAACTGGTTACTTTGCGGACCACAACCGTGACTTGAAAAATGTCGAGGTTTATAATGGGATTGAGGTTGATACAAATACGACGGACACGAATGATTTGGTTTCTCTTGACGTTCACGTTGACTCGGCTTTTGTGATTCCATTGTTATCGAGCTACAAGAGATTAATAACACTATTATTTTTCCAGACAATCAGACAAATTAACATATATGTTTGAAAACAAAAATCAATTTTATAGTATTACTGCTTGACCAATGAAAGGACTACACTTAAATACATACAGTCACATATTCAGAGTTGGTAGACCAAAGGCGAAAAAAGTACAACTATGTACCCAATATTATTAAAACAATAGTAAACGTTTCATTACCAAGTCTTGTTATATGAGAGAGGATTATAATGCAATTTAATTGCAGTTTAAGCCTTCGCAAAAGGATGCAAAACAATTCTTGGGTCACTCGCACCAGAGCTTGAAGACGTTACTCCATTCTCTGAACTCAAATGTAATCGTTCAGACGGGTCTTCAGTTCTATGTACGTTTTCACACGACACAACATGCAGATCAATTTTAGAATTACAAACAAATGTTAGTCTTTAATAAATGTAATTTTTAAGCGTCTACTTTTAAAGCGGATCAATGCAGCAACAAGATGATTAAACAAGCCATTAAACTTACCCTTCCTTAGCTTCATTTGCCATCAATTTAGCCCTCTCCTCAAAGCTTTCTCCATTTGGATTTCCACTGAGGTCATAACCAATTTCAGTAACAGGATCGTATTGCGCGGAGACAGGCTGCCCATGCCCATTATCGCTTGTTAGCAGATTTGCACCCTGATTTGTCTACGGGTTAATAAGGGTAAATTTTGTGAACTTTTATTTAAATCTAGAATAGGTTACTAAAATACTGTAAACTTGTGGATTTTAGTCAATGAATCAAAACTTATATTTGAAATATTACTTGTCCATTGTGCAGTCTTGGCTTTGTTACATTTCTAATGACGCTCCTTGATGTGATGGGGTAACAAAAAGATCTGGGATTTCGTAACTTGCAGTAGCAGAAAAGTAGAGCAATACCAAGAATAGAAAGAATGATTCCCAAAACTGGGACAAACCAGCTTGATGAAGGATTATCTGAAACATAAACATAACATTCATATGTCGTAATTATATAATGACCCAATACTAGACAAAAATTCTGTGAACAGTAAACCAGAAGTTACAAAACTGCATTTACCGATGTTATTCATTTCATTTTCGCTGTAATAGTGCTGATTATATATTCCAATTACAATGACGATAAGGCCGAGGCCAAGAATGAGGCTTCCACAAACAAGAATAGTGAGCTGAAACCATCGTGAACTTGTGGTGGGAGGTGACACCATTTCAGAAAGATTCCACGGCCGACGTGAAGAAGATTCATAACTGATGGTTGTAGAGTTATACACTGAATCCGCCATTGTGATTTTTCTTCCATTAAAAATGAAAAATTAAAATTAAATATACCCTCCTACATCATTATTGGTAATTACTGTCTGTGAGAAATGATTTAAAATTATTATTGGTGTAAGGATTAAAAATTAGTATTGAGAAATGGTTAAGTATTAAAAATATATATTGGTGTCTAGTGTTGGTGTCGTGTCTTTAATATCACTTGAATTTGAAACTACTTTAACGTATGAGCCCACTAAAAGCAATAATAATATTTCTTAATTTTCAAACATATTTTTAAGAGAATTACTTATAAAAGTCAAGTATAAAGATTAAAGGTCAGGGGATGACGGTAGGGAATGCATTCCTATACCGCAAATCACAAGCGAATTAGTTATATAGTGTAGAGGACAAAAGTACAATGACAATGGTATACAGATCATTAAAATCGATTACTATATAATTCCCACGTTGGGGCTATTTCCAAATAGTCAATTTTTATGTTGTTCATATTATATTTTACTCACCTGTTACTTTGAATCGATTATATTATAGTCAATAGTTGTTAGGCACCAACGTACCATTGATAACTGATATGGAGATTACTTCATATTTGCATGCAAGACTTTTGTCTGTATATCCGTGGTCGCAATATCTTCGATCTTAATTTTACTACTAACTAATTTCCTTGCAACACTTGCAATATTTATAATAAATACTATAATGTGCAAGTCACAAAACACTCACACACAGGTACAGGTAGTATAGGTGAAGTACGTAATGTCATCTGTCACTTTTGTTCGTCTAAAAATCATAAAAAAAGACGTAGATTTTTAAAATACTACACAAAACATAAATATCAACAATCAAGGACTACGGATGCTGACGACAAAATTATGTCATAATCAATATTTACCTTTGGTCAAACGAATGCGACCTAGCAGCCTGGTGGCAGCAGTTAGTTTGTGCGTACTAATAATGTGTATAATAATATTTCTTATAATTAACAGTGCTTCATACTCACTGATGACGACTCAATACAAAAATTGAGTGCTGTCGGTTCAGTAGAGCCGAACGAACTTTCATTAGGCAGACACACTGTCGCGTAGTCGCGTCGTTCTGCTTTTGCTATTAATACTGCTTTGCTTTCACAAGCGAATATAGTTTTTTAACATAAACACAAAAACACTACTACCAACAGTACCAACTACCATACTGTAGTAGTACTTTTTCTATATACACTATACTCTACGCGACGAGATGTTGAGGCTACCGATAACACCAAAGCAAAGTACCGACCATTATAATATATACCTGCACTGCACTGCACTGACGAACCGAGATGAATGAGAGAGAAATGAAAACATCAAAGTATAGCATAGATGGGCAAGAAACAAAGACTGAGCTGGGCCAGGGCTCAAAATCATCTCGTCATTTTTTAGTTTTTTTTGCAACACGCATGATTCATGCAAATCTTGTATTCGAAGGTTTTTACACGGTTGGTGGCTAGCGACAGAGGAAGTGATTACATAATTAGATAATGAAAAAGAAAAATTTGATATGATGGAGAAAAACGGCTAGTTTCGATAAAGGCAAACAATTAAACTCAATTCTTCGAAAAAACTTTTTTTGGAATTTACCGGAATGGTCTGCTAAAATCTAGTAACGTCTTCACGTTCGTATCGTACCTACCCTCTTTTGTTTTTGTGATCAAGAATTAGCCCGTCTCTGAATGTACCCCTTTAGAATAACACAGATAGATATTCTGAAGGTCTATAATACCTTTGTATGGTATTACTTAATTTGGGGTAATGCAGGAGCTCATTACGAGGCATCTTGAGTCAGGAGTACAGAAAGGGTCCAGCAAGGATTCGGGATCGGGCGTTGGGTCCATCTGTATCATTGTAATTGTAGTAGTAGTAGTGAAGTATTCTGTTCTAACTTCTAAAGAGTACCTGTTACCGAATCTAGCGGTACACGGTACATTGTTATCGCCACAGGCAAGATAATAATTTTCACTTTCCTTATGGAAGCGCCATATGGCACTTTCACCTGGCCAAAGCACGTGATTTTGATGTACGGTGAAGGTGAAAGTATCAAACAAATTCTGCTTTTGCTATCCCATTTGCAATCTGAATTTGACTAAGAACCGGAACCGCTATTTTCGGTATATAAAGTGAAAGAACTTTTAGAGTGGGGAAAGTTAAAGTTAAACTCCAATGAAAAAGTCTGTTACACTACGATGCTACTAAAAAGTATGTATTTATAAGTTTATAAATGTAGTGAGTGTAATATGAATTTTCCTTTATGCACTGATTGATATTTTTCCGGTGATGAACCGACGTGCGTATGAGCTTCTGCGATTGTGTCAAGTGTGCCTAGCTTATGGAATCGACGATTCTGTCCGTCCGTATACACGAAAACTCTCAATGCACTGACCGAGGTGAACCAAACTATGCATAAACATAACATTTGAGCCTGTAACGAACCCTATTCAAAATTCAAAGTGGGCCCAATCGGTCCACGGGTTACCGAGATAAGGGATCCTATGATTATATTATGTGTATATTCTGGAGGAATGGGTGGTGAAAACTGGAACTTTTTTGTTCATTAGTTTTCGAGTTACGCGGAAAAAGGTGAAAAAAATGTTTTTTGAAAAATGCCGGTGACCCCAAATATGGCCCTACCAAAAATGTTAGAGCTGTATGACCCTCCAGGATTGTGGAGGAATAGATGGGGAAAACTGGGACTTCTTTATTCATTAGTTGACATTAACTAATTTCATAATGCTCATCACTAGAAACAGTAAGTTGAGATTTTCAGACTGAACATGTAGCACTATATGTTTCACATATAAATGAAATATCAAGCTATGCGAGCGACGAATAATAATAACAATGATGCTCCACTTTTTAGAAACTTTTACAGGAAATAACTAATGGCAGACTTGGCCAGTAAACCAGCGGCTTTATTTTATTCTTACTCATATGTTTTGCATAGGAATACAAGGCGTTCTTTTTTAAATGGTGGCACCGAACAATAAAATGCTTTACGCTTTAAAAAGTAAAAGCGAGTCAAAAGAACCACCACTACCTTTTAAGGGCCAAGAAAATTAATTTTAAAATTCACTTAACAAAACATCTATTAATATTAACATAGTTATTTAACACGCTAACATCGACTATACTTGGGACTGGAATACGTTACTAACTAATAAATAATAAGTGGCAAAAGTACGCTCAATGCATTTACCTATGTATTTTTTCGCAGTATTCGATTATTATATAGATCTCTTATAGTCAATTGGACGATCGACCTCCACGAATTATGCTAGATTGAGGTTTTAAATATCTGTACATGATAAAACAAAAGGTTGAAGCCAGAGCTACTCCAAGACCTGTCTTCACCCAACTCGCCTTTTCTTTTGGAAGGAATCCCAACTGGCGTAAGTGACTATAAATTCAATTCAACAAAAGTACATCAGCATCAAAATTCAAAGAGCAAAACTAACATGCCTTAATATTAAATTAGTATATTATTACCTGTGCCGATAAAATATCATCCAGGCAGCCTGAAAGCGCCTGGTTTAAAAATATATTTACATTATATATAATGCTTCAAAAGTAATTTTTCTCAAAATTTGTAAACAAGTAGTAAATTACGGGAATGCAGCCATTGTTGCGAGTTTTATGTAGATTTCTTTATTGACTTTATTCACACATGAGAAACTTTGCGGGGGTGGCAGTTTGTACTTGGCACAGAATGCGCTGGGTTGAAGAATGTAATCTTGCATAACGTCCCCAACATCGCATTTATTTCCAACAATTAAAACGGGAATTTTAAGTGTGGCATAATAATTCTATAAGAAATATTCGTTTCTGTTGTTAAATGTTGCAACATTTGATATAATACTTGATTAATTTTAATTACCAGATATGTACGGGCAACAAATTCAAATGATTTTGGGTCTGATGCATCGTAAACTAGGCAGGCGACATCACACATTACTTCTGAAGTAGGCAATACATCCAAAACTCGATTCAAATCAATGTCTTGCATGACAAGATATTTCTCTTGACCGTAGACTTGTACCATGTTTACGACAAACTTGGGTAAGTCATCCGTTTTCAGTTTTTGTGTGGACTAAAATTAAAAATGTTGATGTTAAAGTATCCAAAAAATTAATTACAAAAAGAATTGCATACCTCTAATGTTCTTCCCAGCAGCCCTTGACATAGGGTAGTTTTTCCAACATTTTTAGCTCCAATTACGTGACAGCGATAAACATTACGCGTTGACTGCTTCTTGGCTAAATCTAATCGTTTTTCTCTTGTTACTGTAAATAGTATAAATATGGATTACTTATTTACATCCTACAGTACACAATTTAATGAAATCAGCGGTAATAATAATGCCTGTGTCAATATCACAATTACCGTTAATAGATTCCAGTTGACTTCTGTCTTCATTGATAGGATATCCTAGGTAAGCCATATACTCCATCGTTCTATTCACATCTAGCAAAGTGGTTAAGACCCATTGGCAAATAAAACCCGAGTATGTCAGCCAGCCTTGGTCGTTAGTAGGTACACCTTGAAACATTTGCTTTCCCCAAGGAACAGACGGACAAATAGAAAACAAATGGGACAGTTCGTCAGGACTTAGAGCCCTGTCTCTATCCTTGTCAAACTTCACAAATATTGATGTGAAGAAGTCAAAGCCGATTTGATTGAGCTCAGCAGTGCTTCCAAAGGGAATGTTTAATCTGAATCGATGACAATCACAAATAAGCAATTAAATAATGATATGAACTCTGAACAAAAGCAGAGCACTCTATTTAATTTTACTAAGTGGCATAATGTTTATTATTAAGAAATTATGCTTACAGAGGACATAAATAGTCGTTAGATACTTTCAATTCGTCATCATATCCAAATTTCCGGAGTGCTGTCCACGTCGTCTCATGTTTGCCACGCTGAATGAACAAAGTGTGAAGAATGAGAAAACCTGTGCAAAATGAATATTAAAAGTTAAGCTGCTTGTGTAAAGACCGGTAAGACCTAGGGTATTATTGATGCATTTTCAAAATAAAAATAGTATTAGGCGTTCATACACATTTTTAACTAGTAATTTAAGGTGATTTTGTCCGTGCCCCCAGTGCAGTACCCAATGTATTTTACTATATAATATATTTTTACCTGATAATGTAATGCCGTTGTTCAAAACGCCATCCACACAGTTATGCTGAATAATTGATTTAACTGAATCTAGTGCTTGAGGTTGTAGAGGAGCATCATAGCAAAACTTTTGAAAAGCATACATTTCCATGTCGTCGAGAACCCCATCATTATTGACATCGCAAATTCGAAAAATTCGTTCAAGAGCTCTTTTGCATTTTTCGGTTAACTAAAAATACAAAATTTTACTTAAAGACCATACACAGTAAATAATATGTGAAAAAATCAAAAAGCAAACCTCTTTTCTGTCTGGATAGTACAATGGAGATGTAGGATGAAGAACAGCCTTTTGTGCATAAAAAAATAGTTCGGATACGTTTCGTAGAGTTTTTGCAGAACACTATAAAAGTAGAGAAATTAAATTGTGTATTAAAATAAAGTATACATGAAAATGAAAATATAACTTGTACGGAGAAAATATTTTACCTCAATACATGTTTCAACTTCAGGAAAATCATTCATAAGGGGCACCACAATCTAAATAGAAATCATGATAATGATGTTTTATAGAAATGAAAGACCAAGACCATATATTATACAACTACAAGTTACTGACCATTACCAAAAGTCCCCCGATAATACAACTAATTACAAGTGCGTTTTACAAGAACCCAGTTTAATGATACTGCAAAATTTTGTAACACAAAGTCAACGGTATATAACTTACATCCATTGTGGTATACTCCACTAGGTCTATTTTATTTCCAATAATTATAACAGGAATATTGTGATGATCTCCAAGCACTTGCCGAATAAGCGGAAGCCAATATGTACTTATTCTTTCAATAGTATCGTCATTGTCGACAGCGTACACAATACATATGACATGCGCCCGTTGAATTTCATCTGCTAGTTCAGTTTCAGACTGTTCTGCAGCTATCAAAATTAATTAATTTTTTCAGAATATTATCATATTACTTTTTTACTTACAATTAAAGATTAAAAAACACAATATACTTTTTGTCAATTAATTGTTAACTAATTACATACTAGGAATGGTCAATGGTGGAGTTAATAATTTTTATGGTACCTGAATAGTCAACTATGTGAGTTGGAACAAGTTCGGGTGTAACATCAGCAGGTATGGTAATCTGTCATTCACAATTTATCATTTAGTTCCTTTAAATTATCCCTATTCAAAATAGTCAATACTAGATTTACAATTAAATAGCTTAAATAATTTATTAAGATTCATTATCTATTATGAACTAGCAACTTACCTCTTCCGACCTCGCAGGCACTTCATCGGTAAATTCTTCGCTGACTAAAGACAAAATTACTGACGTTTTTCCTACCCCCTTTTCTCCCACTAAAAGGATTCTTACATCGCGTCTAACTTGACTTCGAAAATACATGGTTTGGTGATCCTAAAAACAGACTTGTTGGGACACTTCCAATTTTAATAATGAGTAAAGGTAAGTATTGATCTGAATATTTACTACATAATTGACCGCTATTAACCATTTGCACCCACTGGCCAGCTACTAAACTTGTTTTGTGACTTTGTAATACTTTGTATGCAACGGTGATCGGGTTATACAAATTACTAATGAATCGGGTAACTGGCAGGCAGTTTTAATTTAAAGTATATCAGTTGATGAATCTGGAACAGGACGGGGAGGACTGGAGGACAACGAAGATGAAAGAACCGTACGACTAGAGTGACCGTGACTGGAGCTAATTCAGCTGATGATTACTATACTACTAGGTTGTTCGTAGGTTTCAATTCTAGTTTCCAACTTCCAATTCCAGTTAGCAGCCGTCATGGTCAAGGTTAGGCAATGGTTACGGTAAAGCAGTCACCTTTTGTAATTGAATTGATTGATTGACTGAGTAAACGTCAAAAGTGGCTGATAATCAGGACCACTGATCCCCGACCAGTCTTTTTAATCGGAATGTCACAGTTAAACTAACTACATGTAGTGTGCCGAGCGAACTGTGTAAGTAAAACAAATGGTGTTATTACAAAAATAAAAGGCCAGCAAAGAGATGAACAGATTTGAAAGTTGTGAAAACAACTGACATAAAAATTAAAAGCTAAATAGTTTTGATTGAAGTAAACAGATAGTGCTCACGTCACGTCACAATAAGAAGCTGTTATATATTGGGGTCAGTTGCGGTTGATTTGAAACCTGGGGTCTTGTGAAGCAGATACAAACGAAACTGAATCTTCTTCAGCTGGGGATACTTCCTTAATATCTTGCGAACTAATGGAATCCTTGAAGTAGCGCGGTTATCTTCAACTTATTTATAGTCATTCAGATTGATTGGCCGAAATTGAACAACAGTAACAATAATACAAATAATGTAAGACAGTTACGAACTGTTTTTAGAAAAGTGTCTATTATTGTGCTAAATTGTAGTTTGTCAATTATTGTAATCGAAGTTCCAATGTTCCAGTGTGATAAAGGTAATACTGTCAATATATATCTATTAAATTAATTTTAATGTTGTATGCACTATGCATCACCATTATGCAAATTATGAACATTAAAATTTCAATTTGAGTGTCAAAGTATTCAGGACCAGGAGTTTGTATAGTTTATGCTTGAGGCTGTCTTTTCTGTTGTAAATGTAATGAATTAATTTATACTGTACTATTGGATAAACCATAATATTACAAATTGATTTTTGTGATGAATGATGTATTGAATCAATGTTCTGCATGTTTTCACTTGCAGCCAAACAAAAACAAGAAGTTATTTCTACTGGAGTAATAGCACACTAGCTCAGCGTCTGTAAGTTCAAACTTGGAGTACTGACCGACCACAGACTAAATGATTTCTTCATAGTTGATTCACCAGTTATTAAAACACATTAGATAATTCCTGTCTACGCCTTCGATCGTACTAGTCTTAAAATGAGCTCAGAAGCAGATGGAAGTGGAACAGATCAGAGTAGTCTTCCTGTATCCCGGGATGATTCATTTTTCAGTTTGTCGTCTCCTACCACTGCCAACAACTCAGTGTATTTTACTGCTGCGGAGTCTCTAACAGCCGAAAACAAAAATGAGGGAGGTAACGGAGAAAATTACGAGCAAACTGACCTAGATAAGAATAAGGAAAGTGACAGTAGTAGCTTAAATAACGGGGACGATAATTGGTCTTCTGCTGGTAGCTCCATGACCTTAGCTGAAGCCGAGAGTATTCAAAGTTATTCCATTTCCGAAGAAGATTATGATGTTGAAAACGGGAGCATTTCGTCTGAGAATGGTATTGTCAAGATTAAAGTTAAAGAAGATGTCTCTAAAATTTGTCATGATATGGCCGAATTGGAAGAGCTTGACGAGGAGAAAAAAGAAAGTATTTTACATGCTGCCGAAAATAGCTTGAACGAATTAAGGACCCTTGCTGTTGCAGACGGAGGCTTGTTGTCCAGTAAGCTGATTTGACTAAGCATTTTATAATATACAGAATATATTATTCGTTAGATTAAAATCATGGAAAATTTTCTGATAGATTCATTGAGAAAGAGAGCCTGGCCACTTTTACTGAATATTTCCAAAAAGGAGATTGATCGTAAAGAACATAAGAATTTTTCGAAAAAGTTCCCAAAGGTCGCGGAACAGATTCAGAATTTAGTAAGCAACTACTCCTATTTATATTATATTATATTTAGTAAAATAATTGAGTTGGGGGGGGGGGGATATTTTCGATTCCATGTCAAAATTTTTCAATTATTATTTCCCGGGATCTGAGGTTCGTGGTTTGAATAAAAGCTAATTGTGATGTTTCGGTTCTAGGTGAATTTGGATGTTGCAAGAGTTCTAAAGCGTTTTCCCCCTGGTCTTTCCGATCCGCAACAAGATCATTTACAAACCCATTTAAATAATTTAATTTGCTCTTGTTTAGAGAAAAATCCGTCAGCATATTACTACCAAGGATTCCATGATATTTCGTTAACGTTCCTTCTAGTCTGCATGTCTCAAAATGCTCCATATTTGTCGTACCTTTGTGTGAACAGAATGATTGAGACTTGTTTAGCTCCTTACATGGAGAAGACAATGGACACAACGCATGAATTAATTCATGTTATTTTTGCGTTGATTGAAAAAGAAGACGAGGAGCTGTATAAAAAAATTGTGATTGACTCTAAGTGTCCTGTTGCATTTAGTCTTGCATGGGTTCTTACTTGGTTTTCTCACACTCTGCCGCATGATACAGATGTGTTTCGTGAGTTCAAACTTGACTTCCCACTATAAAAAATTTTGATATGATTAAATTATTAATGTGGACTAATAGTCTGATGTCTTGACTTTGTGTTTCAGGGCTGTACGATTTCATTTTGGGCTCTATGCATATTGTTACGCCGTCGTGTCTCGCCCCAGTGTTTATATCCGCTGCTCTTGTTTTAAGAAATTCAGCTGAAATCAAGGAGACCGTTAAGGAGACGGATATTGCGCCTATGCACATGGCTCTGTCAGAGCTACCGAAAAGGTTAAATTCGCTCGAACCATGGCTGGCAGACAGCTTAAATCTAATGAATAAATACTCAGGAAGGGAGCAAATGTTGATAAAACGAGCTGTAGAAATCAAGGATTTGCAAAATGACTTGTGGAACGAAGATACTAACAACAATAGAAATAGAAGCCCACGGCCACGGAATTCGGGCATAATAATGACCATAGGGAAGTTTTTGTTCGTGAAACACCGTTGGATGACAATGGCCATTGTAACTCTTGGTGCAGCATACCTTTTCCAGGCTAGATATGGAGCTAGTAGTCATAGTAGTTTAAGGGCTCTACGGTTAGCCGTTGAAAGGTTTACTCCTCGTTCGCTAAAATGGGCTGTTAAAGGTTTAGTTCATGACGATGACCCAGATAAGTGACATATGGTGTACTTAAGTGTACGAAATGCTCGGTCGTTCCGGCGATTCCCGTCACGACGTTGGTTCGAAGTAAGAAATGTGTTTGCCTTTAACAAAGGCTTTGGCTTAGAGGTTGAGTTTGGAGGATGAGATGTAACAGTAAATGGTTGAAATATATACTTGATTGATACTATAATTACCTGGGTATATGATAAATACACATCGTTTTTAAGGCTTTAAGAGTTAAAAGTTTAGCTAGCTATTAGTACAATAATATAAACAATTTGTTTTAGTGTATATTGATGACACGATGGAATCTTGAATCAATACCTAGTAGCCCAATGTAAACCTGCAAAGAAACTCCATTGCCAAGTAAAAATCAATCATTTGTTTAGTGCTATTATGTTAGTAAAACTAAGTAATTATATGACCTCTATGTCCTAAGAAATTGACCATATTGTAATGGAGAAAACAGATGTTTCTTATTCAACTTAATTATAAATATCATTACAGATGTAATATTAGAAGTATATCTAGAAGATACAGAAATCAATTCATAGACGATATTTGACTGTAAGTTGTGTTATAAAGTTCAATTTTTAGGCCATTTCCAGAGTTATTTTTAATTTTCCATTTTCTAAATACTCTATGAACTCTTCAATCTAGTTATCATCCAGATTGTATTGTAAGTTGTAGTTGGTATGTGTGGTTAGCCAACTTTAGTTGTTTAGTGACTCATGAACAAGCCATTTCTAGAACTGTTCAATTTATACTCGTAGGGTGTAATGCATCAACTAAAGCTGTTTATGTGGCACAAGATTTTTCCTATACTTTTAGTTACTTTGCGTTCAAATATTTACTTGTACCACCTCATATTTATTCCAAATAATTTCGTTTATAACTACCACATTATTATGTATCTTCGTTGCTTGAAGTAAGTAGATTTATGAACTCACTCTTCTACTATTTTTTCGTACCTATCACTTAACTATGTTATAAAAGACTGTTTTTCGTAAGTTAGAAATAGTGTGAGTTAATTCACGTGCCTTTATTATAGAAAGAGAAATTTAATCGCTAAAACCTATACGATTTAAAATGTAAATGCTATTGTAAATGAAAAGTTTCGATGCCCGCTATATTGACATCCACGTTAGGATTCGCAGGTATAACTAATTAAATGTAAGTTACGTTCAAAGGGTTAAATTGTAGTTAACTGTCAAAAATGGAAATAAAGAGTTAGTTACACCAAAAGGAAGGCACTTAATCATGTATAAATATATATATTATTGATCGCCTCATATAAAATAGTATTGACTTGTCCATGTACTTCCTTGTCGTTTTGTAGACTATTCTATATCCTTATTTTCATATTCGTTTATAAAGTAGGTTTTTATAACACAATCAAAACTTATTAAGGCAAGTACTGGAACTTTACAATTAGACGTCTGATTTGATGCTATGAATTTCTCATGGATGCTCAAGTATAATGGGATGGTGACAGGGAAGGACTCCAAAGAGCGAAGGACTCCTAACAGGAATCACTCCTAAGGAGGGAATTACTCCAAAGA